>JAQFZX010001692.1:0-26151 GCA_034682405.1 Hydroisotoma schaefferi | reverse complement strand
ATTTTGACAAGTATACCCTTTCACACGACATAGATGCTGACCTTTGACCTTAAATGTCCCTAAATAAGATCCCCAGATCTAGGAATGCATGATGGTCCAAATTTTAGAATAGGAAAGTGACATGGATGGAGAAAGCACATGGACAAAAGCCGGCTGGCGCCCAACTTAACTACAAAAACCCCTTCCTTTCCTCCAACAACAGCTGAACTGAAACTCTACTTCTCGAGGTAAGGTTTTTTTTTACTGTTGTTGAAAAATTAAATTATTTATTAATTTATATTAATTAATTTAATTTAATTTATTTAAATTTTGTAATAACGTTGCTCTATAATTATTTTACTTCTTGGCAAAACGGTACAAAAACATAGTAAAAAGTGGCATTTATCTCAATATTTCTCATAAAAACGCAAGTTATCTGGTCATCTCGTTCAGGGTCGATGGAATGAATGTCAAGTGGTGGGCGATAACAAGGCAAAATCCAGAAGTAGTTTAAGTGAATTTACAACCTTTCCAGGCAGTTTTTAGTCGTAATTTGAGTATTTTAAATATAATATTTTAAAGGATCCATTGAAAATAAAACCCTGTTCACTTTTTTTTAATTAAAAAAAACAGCAGACTAGATAGAAGAACAGAGAACAAGGGGGGTTGTCTTCCATTGTTTGGTTAAAAGTTTACAGTTTTTATTTATGGAATTTTAAGGTGTGTCGCGTGGGATTTTTCATCGAGAATATGGGTCTTCTGAAAGGGATATCACCGTGTATTTCACCCGACCTGCTACGCGCTTTGGCTATGATGGGTCATGGAGATGAGATAGGTAAGTGCTTATCATTTCTTGGCCGAGTCTAAGGATTATTTTTCCAGAATTATTAAATCAATTGCTACCTTTTGTACTTCTTTGGGATTATGTTGGAGTACCGTATATACTCGAATAGTGTCCCCCTTAACTACCATTAAAAAGTAAAAACCGGATAAGCCCCGTTTAAATGTATGTTAAATTTGATCCCCGAAAAACTAAGAATTAATAAGTGTTCCGGGACGCTATTGGAGTATATACGGTATTATCAGATGTAGAGCAACGGGAGTGGCTGAGTTTGTAGACGGAAGGGGTGGGGGGGGGGAGGGCATTATTCTTTCTAGTGTTCTATTAACAGTTTTTCGAAAAAGTGATAGAGGTTTAGGATTTAAAAGTTAGGAAATATTATGATTGTCATGAATGAATGCTCCGGGTGTAGTAGTAGTAGCCATATCCTTTGGGTTATCAATCATCTCGGTAAATAAAATGTGGGACAAGATGAAGTTAGGATTACAAATAACTGCAAATATCCTTATGTGTGTAAGTTCTAACTTTCAGTAGGTTAAATATTGATCAGATATATTCTTGTGCATCAATGCAATGCCCGTGTCGGTGACTAAACCTTAGAACCTAGACTAGTACAGTAGTACAGGTAAAGGCTGCTGTAATTAAATTTATTGATTGGAAAAGTATTTGCGATGTTAAGTTCCTTTTTCTCTGTCAAGGGTTACATTTTAAATAGCAAAAATTAAAAAAAAAACATTCAGCCGATGTAGTGTTAAGGTTGATAAGTAGCGTTGGTCGGATGATTTTATTTATCAATAAGTCGTGAATGGTGTGATTGATGGTATTTCCAATTAAAGCATATGAGTTAGGTGTTTCTACTATTTATTATTCGTCATGGAGGCAGGACTGACTCACTACTGATTCTTTATCAGACCAGACTTTATGTCGGTTTCGTTACAGTCCTGCCTATTGTTTTAATTGCTTGTTAATCAGGATTAACTGTCAGATATAGTATGAGCTATCCGTAAAATTTTAGTCGAGGGTTTGCCTTAATTAACGAATAGAAACTCAATTCAATCCAAATATCAATATGTCAATAAATAAACTTTGTTACTTTCTCTAAGGTTAACATCCTCTTTTGCATCATATTATAATTTTAATCGGATGAGCGTATGTGTGTGTAGGCGCATTTTGCTTTTGATTGAGTAAATAAAGTTGCAGCAATCGTATGATCTGTCCGAAAAAATTGATTACATTACTAATTGAAACCTCACACCATAAATGTGAGGTGGTATGTTTCCTGGATTAGTGATTGCCGTCATGTATCTCACTTCTGTTGCAATGTTTTGGTTGATCTATTGTCTAACGGGGCTGCATTACTGATCATTGATCGTGTGTTCAGTATTTACTAATAAGATGTTGCATTGGGGTTGCTCATTCATTTAAAATTCATACTATTTTCATACGAAAAGTCTGACGTGGTCACCGGATCAGCAACTAAACATAACGCACTTGTGTCTATCTGGTCTATCAATTTAAGGTGACGGGCTTGTACGATTATCCTTCATCCGCATCTCTGACTCGGCTGAATGTTCACTAATAATGACTTTCTTGTACGGATTACGACTAAATTCTCAACAAACTAAGTTCACTACACAGCATTCTAATGTTATGGCTGAAATAATTACTACTGTTACTGAGTAAAGCTACATCGTGACTGGACGAAATTTTAAATTCGAATTCCTTAGTTAATGCGTTTAGAAAAAGAGTCGAAAATTGGTAATTGATTTCATTGTTGGTTGGAAATACATTGGCTTTTTTATGGTCAAGGTCAACCCCAACCGTGATGTACGTCTAAGAGTTGACTTATTATTTCTAAAGTCCAATCAGCATTGAAACTTTACGCATCATATTGAAATTGGAAACGGGAAGGGTTCAAGGGGTTCTAATTTTGTCGAATTCAAATGCTTTAATACAATGCCAACAGTCTGAAACGGAAAAATATAGCCAACCAGAAAAAAGCAAATAGAAGATAAACCAAGCGGCAAGTAGCAAACAATATTCGCGTTTTGCTGGATCAACATCTACATTAGGCCGATTAAAATTATCTCAAACTGTGTGCCTGTAGTTGCAGTAGGGCACTCAGTAGGAGACGATTTAAGGAGCTCTTAAAACTAAGTGACCTAGTCACAACCCCACCGTCATGAACTTTCAAAAGTATAAAATGACTGAGTGTATATTTTTAGAGCATACGCCATAGAATAAGTTGTGATATTTTGCTGATAATTGAAATCGCAATGGGAACTAACTTCTGAAACTTGTGTATTTTATGCTCCAAGCTGGAAGATGGAATTTTCTTTGTACATAAGATTAGTTATTCAGTCGCTATTGAAATTGAGGATGCTTGAATTATCCATTGGCTAGTAAAACCTAGACTGACCGTATTTTTAAACCCCGATATAGGAAAAAATCAGGACGGATAAAATTGTGCCATTTTATCTAGTATAGCCACAAGAGCAATGCTTATTTGTCGAAAAATTGACCTGAAAAAAGCAGGACGGTTGGTCAGCCTACCTCGACTATGTGCCGGGGCGCGGCTGGAAGCATTTAGCCCAAAAAACGAGAGTTTTATTTTTCGTAAAATAATACTTAATTTTTGTAAATCAACTATCGATCACCAAAATAAAGTCGAAGCCTTCGTTTAAAAATTGTTTTTTTCCATCGACCTATCATTTTTGCATGACTTAGGGGCTAAACAAATAACAAATGTCATGACATATCTCAGGAAGACGCACTGGTAAAGGGTGGGTTGATTCTGTGAAGAAATGGTGCTGAATCGTCCGTCAGTAATTAAAGGGATTTTTAATATCTGCTTATAAGATTAACAGGAAACGTTACAACCGTCTATTACCAAAGCTGTCCTTTTATCTTACTTATTGCCTCATAGTAACTGATCTTGCACTGCCTGTTGTGTTCAATCGTCCAGATAAATAGGAAATAGGATATTGTGTATAAAAAAACTGCCATACATGCATTATATTTTATTATAAATCATAGCAGTTGTTCAAAGATAAGACAAATTGAACGACAGATAGCGAGCAAATGTCAAATATCTGTTAGGTATATGTAAGCAAAACTAATGTTTGATACTAGTTGTTTCTACTATAGGACTTGGTAGCCTCGCCGGCTTAGTTACTTGGATTGGGTTAATTGTCTCCAGTTTGAGTAATTAAAGGCATTCCTAATTCCTAGTACAGCGTATTGACGCGTGAGTTAGTTATTCTTTACATATACTCAGTTGTATAACTTGTAATTCAATTTGCATTCATTTACTGTTTATTGACTATGCGATAAACTAAAATCCCTTTATTGAAATTTAAAATACTCATCTCTCACTGAATGATAATTTGTTCTAATTTATGTCTGTAATATGATTAAAATGGGTATGATTTCTTGCACTTGTGACAAATAATAATCAATTTTATAATGTATTACACGTGTAAGGAGATTCGAGCGTGATACATTCATAGTTTTAAATAAGAAAAATAAACCACTTATTACTACAGTCCTAGTACTCATGATATGATCATTTTCCATCACCTTAGACCACATAAAACATACTTTGTTGATTGCACTTGCATTGTTCAGGTAAATTAACAGGGTGTGGGTGTTATTTAGTGAGTTAAACAAAAACAAAATGCACAGTTGTATTATTGTACTTACCTTTTAATTTGTATGTGGTCGTAAAATGGTTCCAACTTGGATTCTAATTCTGAATAGAAACACCGGACACGGGTAACAGAGAGTAGAGCAGTTGAAGCACACACACCGACTAACTCACTTCTCAGAAGCAAGAGCCAAAATGAAGGAGTTTTCAATGTTAAGTTAAACTAGTATATTTTATCTCATTTTGCTATCAAGTATGACGTACCGTGTCACTGAAATTACTTAGAAATATGTTCTTCCAAGTCCATAAGAAATCGGTTTATGTAGAGCGAAATAATTTAGTGTCCATATAGCATGATACAAAAAGCTAGACGAGCTGTAAAAAGTCAATATAGCGTGCAAATTAAACCTGCTTGAGTAGAGAATGAAGACTAAAAATAAGTAACGCGTTCAGTGGACGGTGTCGGTTTTGGAACCCTTTTTTACTGATGGTACGTAGTTATGCATGGTTTAGCTCATCTAACAACGGAACAGCTCAACTAGCTGGCTCGTTCTTAGTTGGCTATATTTAACTCAATCTTTTATTTACAAGCGTTTTGTTAGATTGGTAGATTTCGACCTAAAAGAAAATTCAAAATTCTAATAATATTCAAGGGAATTTTGGCTCAAATTTTTATTTACTTGGTAATTTATCGTGGACTAGAATCTAAAGTGACTCTAAAATAGTAAATGGTTGTTCGTTCCTCTCGCTCTCTCTCCTCACATTATTATTCGCAGATATGTTTAGTGTGGTTGGACTTGGACTAGTTAGTTACTAGAGCTTGGCTTTAATTTCGTTTATTATTCAATTGGCAATATTGCCTTTCTTGGAGTTCTTGTAGTGTGTGGGTTGGACTCTTCTAGTTTTGCATATTGTTGTTGATGTGTTGTAAAACTAGGTAAATCCTTCTTGTCGTCGTATAATCAGATAATCGCTTGTACAATCAAGAAGGCTGTTCAGGGCAAGAAAGAAGAACTGCGTGTTCTATACACATTATTTTTTTCTCAAGGGTGATTTCAATTTAATGTATGGTATATTGGCTAAATGTCAGTTTGTCTTTAACAAAATCTCTTGCATTTTATAGTGTAAGTAATTTAGTTATGGTCATTCGGTGGTGGAGAGAGGTAGGTGTCAGCTCAGGTGTATGTGGCTGGTATATATCATCGTAATCCTAGGTTATCAGACCTGATATTTCTTAAAACGCCCCTGCGAACGTAAATATGTGCCCCTGCAGGGGTTTTGAGTACAACGATTTAAGGATTTCAGCAAAAACAAAAAATTAATCTTTCAAAGCTAATGTTAAGGATCCAACCATGCCAATTTTGAACGGTCTTATAGAAAGCATTCCTTGATGCTTAAAGTTAATTTTATAGGTTAATTAAGGTTTTTGTGGCTTCCATAAGAGAACGTGAATACAAATTTGTTTTATGGTATTGCGCTTCTGGCCCTGTAGTGGCGAATGCGAAATTCCAGGTCTGGTTATTTCCACACATGTTCACGTATGCCTTGCATTTCTTGACTGCATTTGGTATTTGTAACTGTACGGTGTGTGATGACCTAGTTTTAAAAAATGAATAGGCTATTATCTAAATCATGGTTTTAAAATATTCTATCAGTCTTGGTGCTTGTGTTTTGAAACATTTTGCCTTTGAGACGAGAGGTATGATTTTTGACAATGCATGCAATGTGATAGTTTATCTTCATAATTGGTATACACTCCGTGCGAGCCCAGACAAAGAGTTTAAAGTGTAATAGTAAAAAGTAATGCTCCAAAATTAATTCATATCATTGATCGCTTCCTGTGAGTTTAATAACCTTTTGAGTAATATAAGAGAGTCATATATTGGAAACGTTGTTAGAAATATTTTTCGCCATGTTTAATGACTGGTAATCAATAAGTTCGATTACCTGACAGTTTTAGTCCAGTCAATTGGGCTTATGTAGCAACGCAGTCTGTCCGTCTGTCCGTGTGTACGCACGATAACTCGAGAAATAATGACTCCACACTTCTAAAACTTTGGACACGCAGTATAGGGCTGATTTTGAGGTTTAAGTTCGTAAACCAGCCCAATCGGACCACCCAGTGACCCCTGGGGGTCAAAACAACCCCTACCGGCCTGAAATTTCCAAACAATAGGTACCTCTACTTTTGTTCAAAAGTAACAAATGACCGATTATTTTTACTAAAATCCAACGTTTTAGGTACCCGTGAGGGTCAAATGGACCCAAGAGGGTGAAAAATTTTCCAAAAAATCGTATCTCTACTTCTGTTTAAAAGAAACAAACAAAGGATTATTTTTGGCAAAATCCGAAGGTGTAAGAACGCGTGGGGGTCAGATTGGCTCGATAGGGTAAACAAATTACAAAAAGTTGTTGCTCTACTTTTGTTTGAAAGAAACAAAGAACCGATAATTGTTGGTAAAAGCTGAACGTGTAGGCAATTGTGGGGGTCAAAGAAACAAATATTACATTACTTATGCTAAAATCTGAAGATTCAGGTACCTGGAGCATTATTGAGTGACAAAATTCGTATTTTTAATAAAACAATCTTTAAAACCCTACGGTTTTGAAGAAACCAACCGAAAGATGCAGTAACAATGGGGTGTGAGGGCTGTGCCCCCACATAAAATACAGTAGAAAACCAACAGCCAGTTTCGTTGTAATGGTAAAATGAAACGGATAAGGGAAAAAGTAATCTGTAACCGTAAACATTAAACAAGTTGACCATGTAATTTTAGATTTAACAATGATTCAGTCAAATGGATAGTACAACATCCGTAGGTTAGATCAATTGACTGGGCTAATATAGCTGCTTGGAGAAGGGTTTTCCATTGCTATTCATTTATGTGTACAAGCATTGTACTGTGAAGAAAAACGTAACAATAAAATAAACATAAAATAAAGCTTAATTTACTTAATGTAGAACATTTTATGGAAAGTATTGGTTTAACTCGAATCATTATGGACTGTATGTATGATAAGGAAATGAGGAATCGGCTGAAGAAACGAGATGAAGAGGCTACTCTGGTTTGACCAGATTGAATCTTTTTATCCTGCGAGGGGGAAATCCTATTATCCAATACTAGTAACTAAACAGAAGGACTTGTTGTCGTGGCTGTAGAGGTATAAGAAGTATGATAATACGAGTCCAATGTGTAGGTTTCTGTGATCAAAGGAAACTGAACAAAGAGAAAGGAAGGGTTTAGAGGGTAAGACCCGCCTCAAGATTCGTTTCTTGTGACCAATAGTCGAAATCTGAAAGGCCTATTTGCCCATTTGGCATGTTGTTTTTAAGTTGTAGGTAAAGCGCTGCTCTATCTGTTTATAAGGGTAATTAATTATACCATCCCCTCCGGTTGTCTTCAAGGAGCTCAGGTGCTAATTAATTTTAGTTAGTAACTCCATATCAATTTCACAAGAAGGGACCCAATGCATATGGAATCCATCCCCATACATAAAGGGAACTCTGCTCCTTGAAAGTTACGTCTGCTGTCGTCAGTTACCCTAGTCTTACTTTCCTCAGTATGGTAAAAGAGTGTAAAAGTTATAGTAATTTTTATTTTTCAGTAGAATTTTGGTAATTCTTTTCCTAAATTGACTATTTTTTAATCAAAAGAAATTCATCTCAATTCCTTGGTTTCAGTTGTCACAAGTTGTAGAAGTAAGAAATCACATTAATAACAAAACTACCAGTCTTGTATGTTAAGTGGTCTTAAAACGGAAACTAAACTATCACTAAAAACTTGAATAGAGCTAGTCATTAATAATTAATTACCGCTTGTCAGCAAAACAATAAGTACACTTTTTGACATGTAAACCCAACAGGCGTAAAAAGGACTATCTTGATGCAATCAGCATAATAATAAAGTGCGTAGAACATAGGAATTCTTCGCCTCCCAATAATCTAACAAATTATAATAGTATTAAAAATGTATCAACTTAAAACTTATGTATTGGGTTGCAACCTATCCTTGTTTGTTTTAAAGAAACCGACTTACATTTCGCTGAGCTAATAATCATGATGTAAACACAGAGGGTCGAGTACAGTTGTGCAGTTTTGTTACTTGACGATGATTACTAGTCATGAAGATGAATTTACAGGTGATGAAAGATTGCGGAAACTACTATTCTCTCTATGCACTATGACTTACGATGAGAAATGTATTTTTTTTAAGAGAATGGTTACAAGAATAGAACAGGGCGCGTTCGAAGCTCCTTATTCATGATGAGTTTTATTGATACCAGAATTACACCTTGATAAGGAAAGGTGGAGACGATCCCTAGCAGCTTTTCCGAGAATTTCGTCTGAGAATCCATTCACCCTTTTTCCTTGCAGCTTGGATTCAAGCTATTCTCATTAGATCATATGTAAATGTTCAGCGTTTTTTTCCCTTTCCTATTCTCAACTTTCATGAGATTATTTGATTATTGTGTAACAGGCAGGGAACTTGAGAATTCTTCCATTTGTTTCACCAATCTCTAAGCTGGCCCACTATAACAGCACTCATCAATTGTCTTTTCGCCGTGCCATCCCTTTAACTGTCATGCTTGCTTGAGGACAGAAGAGAGAAATTATATCATGTACCACCTTCTTCCATACATTACTTGCGAATTTAGCTCGTCGTTAAAAAGGTAGACAGCCTACATGGGCTGATTTAAGGAACGTCAACAGAAGTTGAACTTTGGAAAATTAGGTGGGCAGAACTGGCCTGGCCAAGTCACGCTTACCTGGAATTTATCGGTTATTTCGGCATCAATATTTCAAATGAAGAATACTGCCAGCCGACAAAAATCTGCTTGTCTCCATGCACGCTACCTGAGCCTGTCCATTTATTATTAATTGTTCCATAAGCTTTCACCACCTTAAAACAAATAAACAGATTACTGAATGTTTAATGTTTAACAGGATAAAAAGTTTGTTTAAAATTTTTAATTTGCGCATCAGCTTCAATTTGTTTTACTTTTATCAGAAAGAAATACTTTAACGTAACCAAATGACTGGAATGGAGGTTGCTAAAATACGTATACACTAAAGATCGTATTGCAACAATAGATACAGTTCAGGTAGATTATTTAAGGTAGCAGATTAAGTTAGCGGACATCCTGGAACAGCTAAAACAGTACGTAATCCTGCCATAGGATTTATTGTTACTTCTAATTAGCAACAAATGATGTAGCGATTGCTCATGTTATGCTGCATCTTTGTCGATTTATCGATGACCGTCTGCATATACTAGCCATGTTCTTGTGTTGTAAAGCTTGTAAAGATCGATTTCAATAAAGAAGTTTACCTCAGTATAGTCAGCTTTGCTTTGCCATCTTTTTGAAGTATGAGGATGATGAGCTAACAATTATACTGACAAGCTATTTTATCTTTTTTTTTACTGCAATGAAGTATTGGCTTTTATTTAAATCCTGCAGATCCGGATTTCTTCGAAGCATCCGCCTTCTTTGTTTACATTATGTAATACAAGAATGATTTGATAGGTTCATGCAATGTCTCTTTCTGTATCATCATAATGCACGCATGATGAGTCTTTGTTGTCATATTAGATTGGAAGAATTTCTTGCAAATGTTCTTATTTCCGCTTACTCCATAAAGTATAGAGACATGAACGGATGTAAATACTATTTATTATTACGTTTGATTGACTTATTGATTCCAACTTGGAGGAAGTTTCTATTGACTATTGACAACCGAAATCTATTAGTATTTTATGCCTGTATCAGGATGCATGTGCTTTTTCCTTCCAGAAGATTTAAGATCAATAAATATTAAAAAAGAATAACTATATGATGCAAAAAACAGTAGGACACATTTCTTGGGCGATTGTAATACCAAAGTGACAATGGTAATAGGCCCTCTGCAGTGCTTTCATTATGTTTAGTAAATGAAATTGAGAAATCTTAGAGGCGACGAATTCCGTAAGAGGTTAAACAATGAAAGTGTAGTTACACATACACGGGTATGGACTTATGTTACGCGCACCAACATGTTACATAGATATAGAAAGATACATAAATGAACTTAGGAAAGGGAGATGTTCATGGGTTTGCATTATGTAGAGAGTAACATGCATCATCACTTTTCCTGGAAATTTGGATGCACTGTCTATATATGAATATTTGGAAAACAAAGACTCACTTTTTTGTTCTTCTTGCTATTGCCTTCTCTGCTAATTAATTTGTGAATTAAAAGCCTGTTATTGGGGTCTCTCTTCGTTCTTGTAAAATATACATTCTTACACGCAGACAACGGGCATGTTTTTTTACTATGCACTTGTCACACATAAAAGCAAACAGCCGTGATACACGAATAAGAACATTTCATACTTCCTTTGGTTAAACTAATAGAAGATAGATACAAGCACTAACTTAAGTATTGGAGTTGTAAAGTTTAATTGGTGCGAAATGTTCAATTCCACAAGGAGAACTGGAAGTGTTAATCTTTCAATCACTGTTAAATGATCGCATAATAAATAACTGTTTCATAATTGGTTCATGTTATATAATTTTACCACACTAAAGTCAGTATCGATAGGTTTTAGAGCCTTTATATTCTGGCTTAGCAGGTGAGTAAGTCAGTGAGAGACATTGTACTGTAATCTGGAAAAGTATTTGTCATCATTGCATTAAAAATGTAGAAAGGGTCTTCTTGCTATCATTTGCTGTGCCAGTTGCGTAGAAAGGGTAGCGGTGCTGCAGGGTGATCATGTTTGAAAGGCAAAGGGTGTCCTTTTAAGTTTTACAATCGATTCAATACGTTAGGTTAACTCTACCTCATAGAATCTTGTAATGTGAAATACTTTTTTGAGGAGAAAAAGGGTCAGTTATTGGAACTGGTTAATAAATTAGACCCTTTAAGAACTCGATTGTTATCTTTACTTGCTCTGTTCATTTATGTTTATCGGACTAGTCGGCAGTAGGAGTATAAAGTACAGGGTAGTTTAAGTACTTCAACAGTTTAATTAATATTCGGTATTATTCTTAAATTTATGGCTCAGTATTTACAAGGATCATCTTTTGCATGTTCTGAGGGTCATTCAGATAAACACGCCCAGTGGGTACCAAACATTTTCCTAACTAACGGAATTTTGGGAATGAAATTCAGTGTCTGCTGGATGCTTTTTACAATTGGTGTCCTTCGTAAGCTCTAAGGGTATGTTTAACGGGGGCGAATGTAGGTATTAGTATTTTATTTCTATCATCCCTCAAATGTTTGTTTTCTGCTTTCACGCACATTATAACCCTCTACATATAACGGTTTTCTGTGGCACCAATCTGTCTAAACTATTTCTTTTGATTTTCCGAGCAAAGCAATTAATTAACGGAATTGACAGATTAAAAAATGTGTTTGATAAGAGTTTGATGTGTGATTTGCCGACGGAGAATGAATTGATACCAGTAGGTGATTCCGTTTGGCAGGATAAAAGAAGCCTCACAGACCTTGTTGAAAAAGTATACCAACCACCAGGATGGATGGAAAACTGTGTATCTCTTTTACAAATCTTAACTTCCTCTGCTTGGGAACGTGTTAAAAGACACGTGTCGGTAACACCATCATGTAGCATAACAAGAGGAGCTAGCTTGTCCCAGTTTTTTTTATCAACCCTTCTTGGGTGAGCAAGCATTCGAAGCTTCTGATAAAAAATAAATGGCCATCCTTCAATAACAGATTTAAATCTAGGAAGCAGCAAATCTAGTAAAGAAAGCGGTTGTTTTTCAACTTTTTAACACCGCAAAAAATGAACTTTTTATTTATCTATCCCTCCGTTTATCTTTGCAAGGCAATGAAACTGTCGAGAAAACAGTTAGTGTCCAGCTAAGCTTTACCACTTCTCTACTCTTCCGCTCTCTCTCTCTCTCTCTGGGCATGCATACCTAAAATGAGAGCCAGCAAATGAAGCTCTTTTGTTAAATGGATAATAAACTGAAATAACAAAGGTAACGTTTCCAGAGCTTGAAATCCCTTTGTAGCGTAAAAAAGGATTGAATGCTGAAAATTGCAAAATAAGGTCATTTTGATAGACAGAAAAATCAATATTTCTTCTGAGCCTTCTTGACATAATGATGGTGGCTGAATAATGATGAAAAAGTCATGTCGAGGCTTTAAAAGGTTAAAAGCGTATTGAAGATGGGTTAGTAAGGTAATAAAAATATTAACATTCTTCCATGATCCTACTCGTGTGGAAAAACTAAAAACTCAATGAGTTCAACATTTTTGTATCTGAAAAATGAAGTTAACGATGGAAGGTGATAGAGATAGAAGACTTATTTGTTCAAGTGAACCAAGGAATAGTATTTGAGGTTCTGTTTGACCCCTTGTTGTGCCTTAACAAAGCGACCTCTTTAATTTTCTACCCGACCACTTCATTTTTTTGGTAAAAAGAACGTCTTTTTCAAAAATGCGGCGTGAAAAATCTCTCGTAGAGTAGTCTAGTGTTCAGAGTCTGCAAAAACAACGGGTTTATTTTCTGGTCAAGACGATGTGTTCAGATGGGACTTCCTCAGTGCCACACCTTTTCATTTTCCTATTTTTCTAATATTTATGAAATTTCATTCCTCCTTGGAATTCTTTTATAGTTCCTATGTTTTTTCTATAATCTACTAGTACACAATCTAAAAGGTATCATTTTCTGACCTGACCTATGCAGTTTTACTCGCTGAACCCTTGCTGCTAAATATTTTTTACATCTATTCTAGAATAAACGTGTATAACTTACTTCGTTTTTGAAGAATGAGCTAGAACTCCACACATTACACCTTTTACGAAGTCGCGTTTACCCTTAATACTGTATTGTTGCTTTTCCTTAGTCTTGGCTGATGCACATTTTCCTGCCCATTCAATCGGCAAGGAGGGACCTACTGTCATTAGAGCTGATGGAGTAGGAATACCTGAGCTTTTGGACGGTATTCTCAGACTAATAGAGTTGGATGTTTATGTTTATTCTCCGGTGAGCATTTCATTGTTACCTAATTTTTCTAATTTTGCTTTTCATTCTCCTAACAAAACGATATGAGCGGTCTGTAAAATTATATGATTTACTGTTCATTTATCTCAAGGTGACTCTAATGGACTTGGCTGAGCAGGATCGGCGAAAGGGCCTTAATGTCAAGATATGGGAAGAATACGTAGACATTTTGAAGGAAAATAATGCGTCCCACGAAGCAGTCCCATTGACTTACTTGGAGCGATTTAAGTTCTATGAACGAGCTAAAAAAGCTTTCGTCATAGTCCAGACTGGGTAATATTATTTGAATGAAACACTTAAAAGTTGTCTCAGCATTGTACTAGCAACTCGGTTGAAAAGCATCTCTGCTGTCAGTCTCACTATTCATACTTTTACGATTTTAGTATTGTTAGGATTCAGTAGAAAAATGCTTATTTTCAAATTTAAACGGGGGCTACTATTAAATAGTTTCGAACCTTAAAGGGGGCTACTATTAAATGGTTTCGAACTTAAACGGGGGGCTACTAGTATTCGAAAGAGGCCACTATTTGCAAGAGGCCACTACGGTGTGTAGGCTAGATATGGCATCATTATGTGGCATCGGTTTCGTTTCCTACGCCGTATCATAAAAGATTCAAAATAGTAACTATCCAGGAAATAAAAACGGATTTTTGTATAACAATGAATTTTTTTTGGCGAAATTCTTTAAATATTAAACATCTACACGTACATGTAGAACATATATACGGGGATTAAGAACTGCTCCATAGGATGAAAGTGGCAATAATACAAGGGGGTATGGGGGCTAAAGCATACAACGCCTAAGAATGGGCTCTGACAACTGCACTCTGAGGTTTGATCATGGGCAATGGGTGATGAAAATGTATCCAAGCTGAAACCTTGATGGAAACTGTAAAACGGTTTTTGCAGATTATATTCTGTAACCTGTATTAAGTTATTATTTTGGTGAAAGCATGTGTTTATTTGTTGATATATTGCAAGTAAGTTGCAGACTACTAGTTAGTAAACTCTCAAGTTAGCCAGTAATCACCATTTATTTTGCTGTCATATTTTGCATATTAACAAAAATGAACTATGCATTAATTTAAGTTTCCTGATAAAAATAGAAAGTAAAAAGTTGTTATGCACATTTTTGCAGGGAAACCGCCTTGTATGGAAACATAATATTGAAAAATGGACTGCTTAACGCTCCTCGACATCAAACGTCGGCTGTGTCAAGCCCCGAAGATGGTAGGGTTCGAGTGCTTCCTGTTTCTGGCGTCACTACCCCAACCAGCTCACAGCAGTAGTTGCAGTGAAGTGGATCAATTGTCACCTTCATGGGATTAATGGCTTATTTATAAGAACCCATCTTTTACATATTTTTTCCGTTTTATGATACTCCTAGTGAAGGGTGTTAAGATCAAATAAACAACTATGTGGAATGATATAAACACGAGAAAACTAAATAATTTCTCCAGTAGTAGAGTACACTTAAATTGGGTGTTTCAAGAAATCTAATGTTGACAAGGGAAAAGAAAAAGAGTTGTTTCTACGCTGCCAAGACTTGCTCATTTGAAAGTGAATAGTTATTCTGCAAGACATCGACAGTTCGGCGAAGAACTCGTTCACGAAATCTTTTGGATTCTCTAGGGTACTGCCGGCTTCGATTAAAACCCGAGTGGTGCGTTTCTCAGCGATCAGCGGTTCTAAATACAGACGTATGTGAACGGTTATTATTAGTAATTGATCAACTTTCTTTAACCAAAACTTTAAAATTAGTAGTTTTATATTCATGCATGAAACGCTGTAAAAAGGGCCTGGTCATTTAAGAAACGTAGAACATGAACAAAATTACATTTAAAACAGCAAGCTTGCCAAACAAGGAATGTTATTTACAATACTGTTTGCTTCGAAGAAATCTTACCGTATTTCCGGTTTTAATTCCTCTATAGATTGCTTCGCTGAATAATTTCCCCCCTACGTACCTTTCCGTGATGCAAAAAAATGTTCGGTCTCATTGTCACCTTCAAATTGTACTGTATTGTTTTCATTTGTCTCAATAAACGTATTTGGTACGGTGAACGATTTATGCATGCATTAGTTTTACAATTTTTAATAATGTCGTAACTGGGAAAGTTATCATTTGGCTTGTTTTGTTAAATTGTAATGATAATAAACATTCCTTTAATCTTTCGAGTTTTTAGGGTCCATTTTAGCATATAACTAGACCTCCAGTGAAGCTAGCAAGTTCCCCAAATATTGTAATAGCCCCCCACCCCCGTCCCCAGTTCAACGGTTCCCCTGTTCACCTTCCTTCCCCTTCCCCCAGTTTCCCCTTTCCTATTTCCGCCTTTACCCAATTTTCCCTTCCCCCGTCTCCAGTTCCCCCTTCCCCTCTCCCTCCCGCAATCCTCCTTCCCTGGCCCCAGTTGCTTTCCCCCGTCCTACTTATCCCATCCCCATATCCTCGTCTTCTACCTCCTTCGTCCCAAGTTTCAAGATACAGCAGAAGCTTCCCTCTCCCCTTCTCTCAATGGGGGGGGGCTTAAAGTTCTGGAGCAGAGGCATTTAAAGGTATGTGTACATATTTCAACATATGTGAGATAGTGTACGGTAGTGTTCTATCTATATGCATGCTTGAGTGAGGCTGTAGCACCTGCGTACTGTGCTAAAATCAGTTTTCCCCAATAAATCAGTGTTTTACGGCTTCGTTTAGTTTTTAAATATCCTATGCGTAGAACATTATCTTACATTCTAATACTAATTTCATGAATTTCTGTCGAGCGGCTTAGGAGTTTACCCCGAACAAAGTAAAAGTAACGAAAAAAGGGTTAGAGACTATGTTAAAAAGGTAACCCAAAAATGGTTTACTTTAACAGCTCGCAAGTTAACTGCTTTATAAATTCAACATCTACTACGGCAGTCTTACGCCGAGTACTTCGAACAGTTTGAGACTAATTTAATAAAAATCCGTCCGCGTTTATTTACAAACATTTGCGAGAAGCCTACTGAGGCTCGTCTTCAATAAAAGTGATGATCACCGTAGAGTTATGTATTTGTATGTTATTGAGATAGCGTAACAACAACTGTGTTGGGAGAGGTTTGAAAGTTGAGTAGAGAAGTGCACCAATGATTGGTGATTTTCTTAAAATTTGGCGTTATTAATTTAAATGTTTTAAAGTCACTCGAAATGTCTAATACGCATCTTATAATGTCAACTCACGCTAGCAATTATTCGATAAGGTGAAAACAACCTTTTGGATCACCAGTAGCTAGAAGGCGAAGCGATTAAATGTACCAAATGTAGAAAGTTTCATAGACGACTAATTTATCATTCTATGATAGAAATCCTGGAAGGTTGAAGATAGTTAAACGGGAAGAGTGCTAATGTTGCGACAGACTGCTTTGTATTCAGTCTTAGCCTGCTGTCGTGTCACTAGGCTCTTGGGAGCTTTGAAAACAGAAATTATCCATAGCATTCCATCTACATGCCCTTAAGCTATTTGGAAACCGTGCGTAGCAAAGACAAATTGGTTGTAGGTCAAATGTTCGAAAACGCAAAGTTCGAACGCCTAAATTTCGACTTTTTTTGTGCGAACGGCCTTTAAATCGAAAAAACAATAGTTCGAAAGCCGAAAGTTTGAAATTTTACCGAGATTGAATAAAATGCCATTCAGCATTACTCCTTGTACGTAGATGGCAAACGCTCGTTTTTTAGAGCTTCGAGGTCTATATCGGGTTGACAATCCATTTAACCAGATTTTTAGATGCTTCTTTGGCATGTATGTTGGCAGTACTTGGGAAGACGTAAACTTTCTGATTGAGTTTTGGAACTGTAACGACAGATTTACTGAAAACTTTCTCCGAATCAACAACGCAATGCAAGGATGATATCATAGAATGAATATTTTTATTCATGGATCTTATCCAACTACCGTATTTCCCGTTTTAATTTCTCCCCCGGAATAATCCCCCCTCCGGTTTAATTCCCCCTATGTTTCCGTGTTAAAAGTCCTATCTTGTCCGTGTTAATAAAATTTCTAACTGTTTCTTCAAAGTAATAAAGCCCCAGGGGAATTAAAACGGGAAATACGGTATGTGAAAATGCATTGAAATACTAATAAAAGAACTGCTTAAATCATAGGCGCAACCAGCGTGGGTTCAAGGGTACATTGCACTCACGGGTGTGGTTTCTCCACGTACCCACTAGATTCCCTATCCTTTACATGTTAAACAGGCTCCGCCCATCCAAACTCCTCCGTATCCTTTCATGTTTTTGTGCCCACTCGTGCTTGCGGCTATAGCTTAAACTTGTCTTATTGGTAACGCTGTTTCCGGTTATCTTATGTAATTTATGAAGTTGGACTTAATAAGGTTGATTGTAAATAACTTAAATATATTTCAAAAATTAAGTTTTCGAAAGTAAAAACTTCGAAATAAAGTTTTTTCGAACTTCAGAACATCGAAATTATGGCTTTCGAACAAAAACATTCTCACATTCGACCGATCACCAGACAAATTACCTCAATAACCGAACAAAAATAGAAGGAATTCATAGCAAGGGATGCTGAAATCAAGCTAGTATATTACTCAGTTTAATCCGTTCAAAATAGCCATATCTGTTTCAACCTTAGAATTACCATTAGACGATTTATTTTAATGTTGGAGTACAGCACGCTGCTACGCATTTTATCTGATTTATGCTGACTTTCTCGGTAGTTTGATGATTTTGCCGTTTCATCCTAGAAAGCATAAAGGCAACACAAAACAAAACCACGAAACATCAAAAGTTGAAAACCTTGATCTATTCAAAAGATAAAGAGACATGTACCAAGAAATGTTTTTAGTGAATTAGTCATGTTAGATATTTCTAATAATTTGTAGCTTGGCTGATCGTTATAATCGCAAGGTACAGGCGAGGTAAAACTGAAAGAAGTGCAGTCCGATTGAAGAGCACAATGTATTGTGTAACTGTTGTATGAAAACTTCTCAATTGAATCAAATCCATCAGGCAGAACCAAACCATAAAGTCAGAAGTCGCATACGATGTTTAAAAAATTGGACAATAAGTCATACGCATGGAAAGAATCAGCAAACATCAGCAAAGAATGGCTAGTATTTTGACGAGGGTTGACGGTTGTCCGAGATTAGAGCGGGTTTGCTTATCCATCCACAAGTTGTTTTTTTGGTATTTTCGTTCATGTAGTGGAAGTGGATTAAATATTCGAATTCCACTCATTAATCTCCATGACATATGAAAGTTTCAGCCCAAACGCTCTGCAGAAACGCGTCACAAAATTTGTGGTCGTGCAAAAATACAGCGAGGTCACCTTCATCTTACGACTAGTTTTTTTTTACTTTTGCTGCATTTTCCAAAGAATGTTCATACTTTTAGGAATGGATTCGAACTTTTTACATTGTATTCTACCACAATGCAACTTGGTATAACATCACCTTGTAAGATCTTATGCATAATAGCGTTTTAATAGTAAGAGATCCCACACGAGACGATTTTGCTGAAAGAAAGTTGCAGATTGTACTGCTTTTCTAGTGAAGAAAGCTACAAGAAGAAAAAGGCATTTGTTCTATAAAAAAAAGAATTTGATCCAGATTTTCCCATCTGAAATTGTTTACAAACCTTAACAATGTACTCTACCATAGGAAGTGTAAATTTACATTCGTTCAAGTGCAGCCAATATTCTTCCAAAAACATACGAAAAGAGGGCAAAGTCATCATCATCATTGAATCTTGCAAGGTATTCATTGGCTCAGCATAATTCTTCAACAACCGTAGCACTTAATGTCTAACAGTTGATAGATTGAAGTTCACTTGAGCTCACTAACTTCTAAGCTTGCTAACTGCATGCTTTATGTATTGCACTAAGCAGAAGCCCATATGATGTAATCCTCTTTTACTAAACAACAGCTTCAGCAATCCTCTGTTCTGGTTAATATTTTTAACGACCGGACAGAAACTGACAAAATGTATGTTGAATTGTGGCTAATTTGCCAGTGCCTGATAATACACCAAAACACGGATTCTGGAGAAAAAACTGACTTTTCCGTGCTACACTTCCGCACATACCTCAATTTCAACATATATCACAGAAGCGTGTGCCCGGGTTTCAACAAATGTATTGCAAGGGTCTAAACATTGGTCCTGTATTCAAATTGAACACCTCGAGTTTCACTGGAGAATTACAAATCCTTTTCATGCATACGAAGATCTACGGGCTTCACTGGAGGCCTAGTATGGGACTATGCATGCGATTAAAAATTGGTTTAGACTACAAGAAAGCCCTACTGCAACTGCGACGCAGATTACTCAGTCGCAACTGGCCCTTATGTAATCCCGTGTGACGCTGTCGCCTCCATCCATTCCCTAAGTCGATGAGCCCAGTCGAAACCATCCTCTTAGAGACCCTTTAATTTTCCTAGAATACACCATCGTTGTACCTGGTATTAACAGTGAGTAGATACCCATTAGCGTTCCCTACAGGGATCTTTTAGTGTATAGTGCAGCCGAAGTTACATTTGGGCAGTGAACTTGTACCCTACCTCTCCCTATAGGAAATTACACCTGTAATGATGCAATTTAATTGTTGCAGCTCCATGGGCGTGAGCCTGATGGGAGCTTTGTGCCAAATAATTAAATAAATAATAAACATTCATGGACGTAGTTAGCCCCCTTGACCCCAACCCCAACCCCTGACGGTCAAGGTCATTTGACTTATCGTCTAAAGCTGTCCTTTGGCATCCCATTTAAAACGACATATTGCAAATCTAAATCATCCAACGCGTTTGGTAATGTAAATCGGCAAAACAGAGATTTTTGGACCGACAGACATGCGGAAAACAAATTCAACTGGATTTCATTTATATGGACTGTTATCGACGAGATCCGCTCTTCCAATCAACATCTGTATTAGAGATAAGTTCATGTCTGTCTATTTGTTTAGTAGCAGCCTGCTTGCGTCTTACGTCAAAGGTAAAAACAGTCAGGATGAGAATCACATCGAGCCAGAAGTGAAAGCAGCAGCATACAGCAGGAACACACATAATGGCAAATAAAACTATTATGTATTAGCCACTATCTCAATCTCCATAATTGATTCTCCTAATCGAAAACCTGTCATCGACATGTATAGAAAGTAAATCTTTTTCTTGTTCATATACTATTTACTACAACCGTACGGTAGTTTCCCCACCACATTATCTCTCCCTATCTACTAAACGTCTATTAATAAAAAGAATCCTCTCTTTGTACTTCAGAAACATGAGTCCGAAGCTGATAAAAATAGCTTCAATTCCTGACATAAATACAAGCAATGCATTGAAAAGCTGGCTTATGAGCACTTGTGTCTGAGCCGGATCTGAAATCTTTTTCTGGTTCTGAAAAGGGGGATTACTGAAAAGTTTCAATACAAATGGATCTGTATTTTCCAATTGTGCTTTAAATATTCGAATGTACTGTCTACACTGTAATATCCAAGCGAAAGTTTCAGCTTTAGTTTGCATGCTTAAAAATATTATAACTCTTAGTAGTGTCAAGACCTTTGGACTTTGTATGAATTTAGTTAACACTATCATATTCTAAACAGAACGGAATGATGCAAAAAGAAACAAAAGTTTACTGAAATCAGTCTTAACTTACCGTATTTCCGGTTTTAATTCCACAGGGGAATTATTTAGAAGGAAAAATTAAAATCCGCTTAAATGGAGTAAGGAAGGACGAATTTTAATTTTTAACATGGAAAGAATTATTTAGAGGTGGAACTATTAAAGAAGGACGGTAACTGCTACTTCATGGTAAGTCAGTCTACTAAGTTGAAGTGGATGATATTATTTATTGAGGAGGAAGTTCCTATTTGGCTCATTAAAGATAATGGGAATTGGAAGAGAATATTTTTTGCAAACAGAATTTTTATGGCCCAAATCTAGCATGTATGTTTTGACCACGTGAAGCGACAAAGTCGTCCACCTTTTCTTCTAAAATGTAGCCTTATCTTAAATTGTCTATCTCTCCAATGAGAAAGAGCCTCTCAGCCCGCAGCAAGCAGCAAGCAGACACTTAGAGCGAGAGAAAGCCAAAGATAATGGTCTTCTTACTTTACCTTCATGTTCAGATTGGTTGGTTCTCCAATAGAAAGTAGTGGGTCAGAAGAAGTTTGCTCATGGTTTGTGATAGTGAGGCAGAAAATATGTAATCGTAGTGTGGTCGTTGTGATGATCAAGGCTTTTTTTACCAGTAGCATACATCTACAATAAGCTGCGAGCAACACGGGAGTACAATGCACAGGGTGGACGATAGACATGAGCGGAGATTAGCTGTGTGAATTAACTAGGTACATGCATAATTAAACAACATGTAAATGAGGATTTAGTGTGTTTACAAACGCTAATAAATAACATTGACGCTCTGAGTCGAGAAGTTTAATTTTTAATTTGCAAGCTAAAATAAATATTAATGAAGCAAAAAGTAGAAATTTAGGGGAAAGAAAGAAATTTAGTTGCATAAATATATATATTTTACCTATTATAAGATAGAATGAGCATGAGCGCATCCTGCTGAAACGCCCTCTTCAAATTGATTCATTGGACTGTTCTTGGCATATTTTTTTAATGGTCGCTAGCATTGATAATTTGATGGGTTGTAGCTACTTTTCACTAAACAAATTAACCTTTATAAACCGTTGTAAACGCATGTAACGAAGAAGTGTAAACAACCTTTAAATGTCGCTTCTGCGCGTAGTGTGTGCAGAGTGAGCACGCGGTGTTTGCAGAGTGAGCGCGCGGTGTTTGCAGAGTGAGCGCGCGGTGTGTTCGGAGTAAGCGCGCTGGTCAGTACGGGTACCCAAATAGTGTGGTATGAAGTTGTCGAGGTTGTGAGTACCATTTGGCATAAAAGTCTTATGGTGCCCCATTATGACCCGCTACGGCCCCCTTAACGGTCAGGAGGAGTGCCTAGTGCCGAAATAGTGTTCTATTAAGCTGCCGACGTTAAGGGTACCATTTTATACTAAAATCTCAGTGTGCCCCATTAGGGGTTGTTATTTGAACTTTTGGTGACCTGTGACCTTTGACCTTGAGGGGCGTGATCGAAATCGGTCATCTTCAATTTTACTTCCTACTTGAACCTCAATATTTAAAATCTGAAAACAGAAGTTGAAAAAGTTGAACCGTTCGAGAGTTATCGCGTGAACGGCCAGGGTTTACCTACACCTCTTAATAAGGGTAACTGTTGGATCCGCAAGTTGTAAAAAGATAAGCTAGAGTTTTCATTAGACAATTTCTTTGATCAATATTACCGGTTTAAATTTGGGTTTATACCTTGAACTGTGTCGTTGGAACATAAAATATTACAGGTCTTTACACCATTTTGGGTCGACACTTGTAATGACAAAACCTTCGTTCCTTTGCTTTTAGTAATTTATTTCATCTTGCGTGTAAAATACTGAACTAACTTAGTTATGAACACTGTCACTGTAAACAATTGACTCGGCTTAGCGATCCGATCGTTCTGCAGACTGTCATACTGTCAATTACCGTTTTGAATGCTCTACCCACCCATAATTGTAATTTACTTTTTCATGTATTTGAAAGTCTGCATACGAATTTTGAACCTTCACATTACTTTTATATGATAGTTTGGGTTTAGTTTTCTAACTTCACGTTTTAGCAATGCTTAACTAAGCTTGTAATTTGGAAATAAATAAGTTTGAATTATTATGGGTTAGAACTGCTGAAGATAAGATGCTTTTAATTCATTTGGCTCAATGATATACGCTGGCTGGATACAAATAAAGTAAGCACTCCAAAATACATATTAAGCATATGGGATTAATTCTGTTTAATTAGTTATTCAAAAATCTAAACTGCAAAAAAATCCATCGGCACAATCTAAATTTATACGCGATCCTTTATGTATTACTTCCATCAATTGGCCCTGTACTTCTACTTACTCCTGTTAATCATTCTTTTTTGTACTTACACTTGCTGCATCAAATTGGATAGAAATAGTGTGCTTTCATAAATGCACTTGTACTTAAATTTTTTAATATCTACTTCCTGCACTCAAATATAAACCTCTTATTCGCACTATCACATAACATGTCTTCGTGTCTTACACGCACACACAAACGAGAAGATTGTGCTTTTTACCCGAAGTCAAATTGCTCGGACGCTCCTCAGTGACTGAGACTCTACCAACTGTTAGTTCTAACTCAACCTTTGCTTGAACCACATTGCTCGTCCTGCCAATCTTGATCTGAACGCATTAGGGAAAGAGTGATTGTAGGCGACTCAATAACACAGAGGATTGATTCAAGGCTTATGATTGGAAGTAGTATAATTAAGACCAGCTATTACAAAACAAGTAGCTGTAAACGCAATTTAAGTAATTTATTAAGCCTAAGGAGAGCAAAAAAGCTTGGAGAAAGTGTAAAAAAGTATCAAGGAAAACTTTTCAGTGAAAGTTTTAAATTTTTTTAGCGAAAAAAAACTCAAACGGTTTCTTTGTGTACCTTTCTTGTAAGGCTTTCTGTTGTACTTTTGCTATGATGAGATTAAGATCAACGTATTTTTGTAATTGGGCTCAATGATACTACTGACAGCAATTAAGAGAGAGATACTTGTAAATACCAGGTAACGATCAATTAAAATAATGTTCTTTTGAGATTTTCAAAGTTTTAATAAATAATTGTAGTTAACGTTCTAAGCGTCATTGTAGATGAAGGCCTGAATTAAACTGGAAAAGGTACTAGTAGAGATTTTTCAAAGAATATGATTGCATACCGTTGGAAATTTCTAAGAATAGTCGGGGGATCACCAAAAGAAAACATCCTAGCATTTTCCTAAGACGGCTTTAATTTATCATAAGAATGCTGTTTGGGATCCGACAGCGCCTATAATTACCTAAACGCCAGTCTAACGAGTGAATTTAGAATCCAAATCGATAGCTTAAGAAGTTTATTTACGTATTTATGGGTTTATCCGGGTGGTACTTAATTAATATTATTAAGGTAGACAAGTTGCAGAAATTCATCTGATTGGCTCGCTGCATTGATAGGCAGTTTCAGGAAGAAAATCTCAACTTGAGTCAATTAGGCTTTTAGTATCCATTTCCCTCGACATCAATCCAATTGAAATGATATTTGACAAGCTACTTAAGGTTACTTTTTGACAATTCATAATCGAACCTGTCAAGAGGGCAATCTCCTTTTGACATCTCAAATTTCATAACCTGTTTATTCATTCATTAATTTTATACGGATTGCTCAATTTATTACCTTAGTTTACGCTTTCTCCAATTTACGAAAGTAAATTTGCTGATGGCAGTTCCAGCTTGTAACTATACTACATAGTACCATGTGCTGAACATTTCTGCCCCAATTAGAAAGTAACCTTTCCGTGTTCTTGAATTAAGTAGTATCATGGTGGATTGTTTGATGAAAAGAGATCATACTTGTCTCTCTGTGTGTACATGTGGAAAAGTTTCCAAACTGCGAAACCAATGTGTCAACCACTCAAGAATTAATGGTTTCTTTGATGCACGAAATCCTTCCCTCAGTCCCTCTGCTCATTCTTTGCTTCAATCTCTGTAGACTTATCTTTCTTCAACTACTGTACTTTCTCTGCAGCTGTTGTTGTACAATATCCGCTTTCTCTACAATCCACTACTATCCGTCGTCCCATTACTGACAACTTCTTAGGGCATATCATTTTATTTACGATGTTGTCTTGTTCTCCAGAAATTAAGTCTGTAGTTATTAAGGCTTCAAACTTACATCTGAACCATTCACAGGATATTTCGATCATTGGATATTACATTGAAATGCTTTTTAGCACGGTGAATCTTTTATGTTTAATTCATAAGCGATATTTGGGCTTTTGTATTCAATATACTGCTTTAATTTTCCTTTTATTCCTCTCCGCGCACCGATTGTGCATCCGAGATATGATCTAATGATCTATCATAAAGATAACGATTGAGCTTCACACTGTTTTTGCTACTTTTAAAAGATACTGTACTCACTTCAGTTCAGTTGTTAGATATTTTCTTACCGTCTTTTTACTAATAATCTCCTAGGAAGGAGGTGTCAATTTGTGATAAATTTGACAAAAAGCATTCGCTAAATAACCCGTTGAAATGGAATACTGGAAGTTTTAAATTATACTCAAGAGAAAGGTAGAAAGAAAATTACATATCTAAGTTAAATGCCAATTAAACGGAATAAATTAGTTCAAGTTGTCCTTGAGAGTTGAATATTTTTAACAAGCAACCAGAAAGTAAGCTTTATCTCGATGACATAATCTATCGATATCTAGTATGGAATGAAAGATTTTAAAATTTTCTACAGTGAGATTGTGTGGAGAAGGGCTGGTAAGAAATGAAAATTACAGTCAGTGGCCATTGAAAATTGGTTGAATCCTATAAATCTGTTACAGATTTATATCTGGTTTTTCTCTTTTTCTTTAGCTGCAAACAGTTCAAACATTTCTCTTCATACGCTCTAAATAGACCATGTTCAAACATAATACGGATTATTAGCTGGTAAGTCTAGTACATATACATAATGGACCTACTAAACCGAACTGAAGTCCTTTGACAACCATAAGGGTCTACGACCGGAAGGCAAAAGACATAAAGGCAAACGACGTAGAGGCAAACGACATGGAGGCAAATGGACTTA
>JAQFZX010001691.1:0-26151 GCA_034682405.1 Hydroisotoma schaefferi | reverse complement strand
ATTACGGATTAAGGATTAATAATCCACAATCTGGATTACTAATCACTTAATCCTTAATCTGGATTATCCCAGCTCTGTTTTTAACAAAACATTCCGGAATAAATCCTTAAAGTTTAGTAAACCGGCTTCTTGCATTTTCAATTCAAGGTTTTGGTTTTAGAAGCTTTTGTACTGAAATTAAACGTTTTACGATAGTTTTTAAACCTTTCACAGGTTTAGTACACACACGGCATTGTTCGCTTCGTAATATATTTGGAGTGGAGATAAAAGGGTTTAGAAAGGCAGAAAAGTAAAGTAGTAATTAGTTGGTTGGTTTTTACATTACTTTGTCTTGTCACGCGATAAGGAGGAACGTCCCTTGGTTTCTGTCTTGCGGCTACACATAAATCCTTGAGTTGACATGATATATTTTTTATCCTGCATAAAATAAATGTCATGCTCCTACAACTTACTATAGATATCCTTCATTATATTATCATGCAAATAAGATGGGTAAAGTAAGCTAGGACTGAGCTGAACAAGATACCCATAAAACTCAATATCGACGACACTTAAGTTTGGATTGGATTTCTAGTTTTATTTAGATGTTCTTATAGAAATGATAGAATAGATATAGGGACTCGAATATAGCGTGAGATTAAAATAAAGTACCCTCGACCATAAGCCGCTTTCTTATCTTACAAGCTTAATTTTTGATAAGCCTTGTAATGTTAACATCTTATCTTTAAAATAAGCAGTAAACAGACGGACGGAATCCCTACCCCTATCCATATGCATGTCTGTCTATTTCCATTGAAAGTAAAGCTTAGTTGGTAATTTGGCATGCATAAAATATAATCGTGCGATCGGAGTATCCTTTTCTTTGGATTTATTGAATTTCCATATAAAGCACATCCACTCAGAGGAATATTTTATGGTTGTGGTGGGTTGGGTTGTACTTGGTTTTTATTTGAGTTATTTTTTTCCAAATGGATATTAAGTTAGCATGGATAAGACACGGGACACGGTACCTGGTGTCTAACAAATTGAAGGAATGAATGGAAAGAGCGTGAAGAACAGGTAACAAAAACAAGTTGTAATTTGTTTGTCCTTTTCCCCATCCCCTTGTACCTTTGAATAAGTTATGCTAGCAAGTAGGGGGAAACTACATGGTAAATTACAATGTTTTTCTACCAACGCAACGCAACGGATGACCAAACCAACTTTAGTTATGAACTAACTGGAAGAATGGATTGATGGACATTTATATAACAAAGGGAATATCACATAACATGCAGACTGCCAGAACCTTATTTTCCAGAGATGGATAGGCGGTAGGCTGATGGATATTGTAGTTAAATGTGCTAATCTCTTGTAATTTTGGGTAGTATTCTTCAGTGAATGGACGGCGAGGAGTCTAATTTTGGATTTGTTCAATTTCGAACTCTAGGATTTTGGTCAATTTTTGAGGGCTGAATAAGCATTTTGAACTGAAGGTTTTGGAACTCAACTCGGGAGTAGTGTACTACTTTCGAACTTGGCAACGCAACGCAACGTAACCAAAACTGTGAAAGCGTTTAGGGTATAAATAAAATGGGCTTTATGGTAAATTATTTGTATCTGTTTAAAAAAACAAGCCACAGTTTAAGTAGATTGAATAAGTATGAATAAAAGAAACTGTTGTAGTATCAAGGAATCCGGATTTGATGTTAGAAGTATCCGAGATAAATGAGCACAAGCTTTTTTACATTTCAGGCTTACAATGCAATCTTATTTAGGCATTGCATTGCCAGCCTAATGTTTATGTTATTGTCGAATGAATATGAGAAACCAAACGAGGGTGATAAAAGTTACGTAGAAATAGTAGAATAAACCCCGATAAGAAAAGTTGATAACCACGAAACCACCAGAGTTATATTAGTAATGCTAGTAGTGAATAAGGATACGTGCTCACGTTTCGGTCCAGTACTATTTATTACACTTTACACTCCATCATTCTTTAATATCCTGTGTATTACTGAAAGATAACTGGATAAATATTTGTACAAGTATGTAAGATTGTCTTTTCATGACCCAGCCGTTCATTTAACTACACAGAGAGTTTAGAATTGTACCTAGAAAAATATATCCTCCCAAGTATAAAGACGGAAAAGGTAGTAGTTATAATGGGTACTAAAAGTTACTGGAGACTTGTGCTGGAAACTTGTGAGTTGATGGGCTGGAAAACCCTCGTGTAATTAATTTTTCCCATGTTTTTTTTAACAGTTGAAACTCTTGAACTGGGCTTTGCTAAATGGCAGTTTTGTTTGTCCAAAAACTGCATGGATCTGATAGTCTAGGGTGTATAGGGTGTAGGTGTAGGTGTAGTGAGCATATTAATGTGTATTTAAATTGAGCAAAAAAACCCTAAAGGGTTTAATGGGGTTTGGAACAAGGAAAACTTATACCGATTGGGACTAACTTTACATAAGTTTGTTTTATTTTGACTCACCTAAGAAAAATAGTATAGCTATATCCCTATCACCTACAAATATTGTAGATAAGAACATGTAAAAAGAAGCCTAAAAGTTGAGTCTTAAAAATTGTAAAAATTCCATGACTGTGGTTTCGAAACTTTGGGACCGTCCGACCAAATCCGTCTATAGTTATTGCACAATGGGTAGAGTGACCTTTATAAATTACCAAATCGGAAGGTAAATGGTGGATGATTCTGTGGAAAAACAGTAGTAGAAATGCGTGTAGGTAAAAGTGTAAATTGGCTCGTCCTAGCCTTAATAAGCTTCCTGGCTCTTTACTTACTTTACGGTCAAAAAAGTATAAATAGTTCTACAGGGGATGGGGACAGTAGATTTAAATGGCTAACGGGATTTGGAAAAAACCCGTATGCAGGGAAAATACCCGATTCTGCTACAAGTATTGATGATGATGATAGTGATGATGATAAGGTGAGCAGTGTTCATGGGGGATTTATGATGCTTAATGCCAGTTTTAAACTGGGGGATGTTCCGCATCGGGGTTTGGGGGTTAGGAGTAATTATAAACTTTGGAGATCTTCTTTGGGAGAAAGCGGTGGAAGAGTTGGGGATAAGACCAAGGATAAGGCCAAGGATAAGGAGAGGGATAAGGTTTTCGAGCTTATGGAGTGGATTGAACAGTTTTCTACTTCCAGTTATCTAAGAAATGCAAAGGTAAGTATGGATGATAAGCATCAATGATAAGGGTGTGTAGTCTATGGGAACAGGACCGGAAGGCAAATGACATAAAGGCAAACGACGTAAAGGCAAACGACATGGAGGCAAATGGACTTAAAGGTAAATTGACATAAAGGCAAAAGACATAGACCTTTACGTCGTTTGCCTTTACGTCTTTTGCCTTCCGGTCGTAGACCCGTATTCTATAGTTCATCTTTGACAAGGACGGTTTTGTTTTATTAATTAGTAATTTACAGATTACGTTGCCGTATTTCCGGTTTTAACTCCTCTGGGGAGTTATAGTGTGAATTCCTACACAAAATTCCTCTATAAGATGTAATAACAAGGTGGATTGTAGTTTTTAGCTTGGAATAAGGTACGGGAAGTTAAAACCGGAAATACGGTTATTCGATCCCCTTGGATTTCCGTATCTCTTACATTTCTCCAAAACAAATTCTCAAATTCTGGAAACATTACACTTTTTCCAGCCCAAAAAGATCCTAGTTTTTGACGGAATTGAAAACTACTACTCAACAGACGGGGGCCTTCTTAACTGTCCTTTCAACAGCTCAAAACAGCCCAGCCTCCTAGAAGAGAAGTGCCTTATCCATGAAGATAAGCCGTTGGAGGTGGCCAACTATGCGGGTTATGACTACTTTGTCGGGGTTCGAAACTGGCGACATGTTATCTACGACCGGAGGATATCCTCGATAAAGCACGTATTTTATATTGAAGAGTCCCCCTTCGTGGCCAAATATGCGGATCTCACCCTCAACAACCCTATCCTGGCTTCTTACTGGAGGGGTTCCGATATTGTACTCCCTTATGGATATTTCAAAAAATACTCCGACCCTACCACCACCAATCCTAACAGTAGTAGTGGTAAACTTTGGAGAGATCAGAACTCAAAAGGTATATGTAAATCCCTGCAATAAAATGTAACGTTGTACCGTAGATCCTGCAAATAAACCCCGGGGTACTAGAAACTAGATAGGTAATACGTTCCAAGGCAAGGGTGAATTCAAATCTGCAATTAAATTGATACTTTTATTCAAGTGGGGCTGTAATACTGAGCTATGCGGTACAATAAGTTATGGCTTTCCTTGCTTTCTGATACTTAACTTACATACCGTACCGTATTTCCGGATATTACTCCTCCAGAGGACTTAATTTTCGATGGTCTCATTTGCAGGGGGGAGTTATTCCGGGGAGGGGGAGTAATTTCCGGAAATACGGTAACATAAGCTTTCAATCCGAAATAAGGATTCATGTTCTTTCAGACGCTTAATTATAGTGAGACGGCAAACTTTAGGTTTTAGCATGGAAAGGTAGTAGGGAATTATTTATAAGGGGAACTATATTAAAGGGGAATCAAAACCGGAAATTCTGTATGTATTTTTCCAATAGTTCTGTCAATTAAAAATACTGTCCTTTGCAGTTTATCTACTAAAATTTAAACGTACAAATCTCAGTGCATGAACGTTGTAAAAATGATATGTTTAAAGACTCAATAATTCTATGTTCCAGCCTCACAAAACTTTGCATCAGGAAAGACAAAGTTGGTGGCAATAATAGTATCAAACTGTGATGCAATAAACAATAGACTGAAATATGTAAATGAGCTAAGTCGCTACGTTCCCGTCCACATTTACGGGGCTTGTGGTCCCCACCGTTGCGGAGATGGGGGTAGTTCTTGCCATGAAATGATTAAAAAAGAGTACAAATTCTACCTCGCGTTCGAAAAGGCCAACTGTAAAGACTACATCACCGAGAAGTTTTGGGATAATGCTCTAAGGTAGTGATCCTTAATGAACTGACCTCTGTCGTGACCTTTTTTAGGGGGGTTTTAGCAATATATTCTATATCTTTAGATACTCAGCAGTCCCTGTGGTTATGGGGGCTCACCCTGAGGACTACAAGGCGCTGGCTCCCCCCAATTCATACATCCACGTGGAGGACTTCTCGACCCCGAAGGACCTGGCGGAGTACTTGGTCCTTCTTGATGGGAATGATACCCTTTATAATGAGTACTTTGAGTGGAAGAGGGAAGGGACTGTTCAGGGGGTTTGGCATGAGTTTTTTTGTAGACTTTGTGGGATGCTTTTTTACATGGATTTCCATGAGCCACCTCCATGGCCTAGGGGATCTACTTGGGGGACGGTTAATCGGTGTCTTGTAAGGGATAAGTGGTATTGGACAAGGGATGATCCGAAGTTCGCTGGATAATTGGCTTTCATAGGAAGTGACCTTGACCTTGACCTCTGTAAGGGCTCCTTGGGGGGGGGGGGAGGAGTACAAATAAACCTGAACTTACGTAGGTCAGAATCAAATGTGCACAGTTTGTTCGAGGTAATGCGGTGTAATCGTGTAATCTCAGGGTTCTTATGGTGCTTGACTTGTTCTACAGCACAGGGACACCCGAATTTAGCTACGCTTGTGTTATTATAATTAATCAATTAATGACAAGAGTATTAACCATGATGAATTGATACCACAGAGAGCTAAAGGTTTAAGTCATTGTTTTGTGATTGTCGGTTAGGATTATCGTTATGAATTTATTTGTATTTATAGTTTTGATAATTTGATATGATATAAAAATTACAATAATCCACACACCAATTGCGTTTATATGCGTTTTTTTCATGGTTTCTCATACCTCAAATTGCCTAAAAGTTAAACTCGTTCGTTAATGGATAGCCATTTTGTAAAAAGAACTAGAAACTTTAAAAACGGAAAGCTGGATAAATGTGTAATCTGAATAATTATAAACCCTCCTACTTCCACGTCCACGGCCCATAAACACCGGCCCTACACCGGCCCTGCTTACGCACGGTCAGCGATAACGTAACTATGACCGCGTGACCTTTATAATACAACTTCACAAGGATAATCAATGGATATTTCAGCTAAAACTTTAGTTGCATGTAGTTGGAAACGAGTGTGATGTACCTCGGATTTCTACAAAACGCATACCCTTTATCCCTAATTTAAAATTGCAATCCGCATCCTGAACGAACGACTTGAATAGAATGAATGCAAATAATTCAGATTCGAAAGACCAGGAAGGGGTTCCGGGAATGAAACGTACCGAAGAAGGGTGCCTTGGACTAATTTACCCGGAAGTATTAGACGAAACTCTGGCTCTATTGGGTTCCAAAACTGTACGAAAGCTGGGGAAACATTAATTGTGGCTTAATCATGGCTTAATCTCACATATGAATCAAATGAGCGTAGTTTATTTATTTTTAATTACGATGAAGGTACAATCACAAGAAGTGACCTGTGACTGGACGGTCAACCTCTCCATGCCAGAGTTCTTTAATTCTCCGGAAGAAGAAATAAATTGGATATCATCGCCAGTATTCCATCTTGGAGATAAGATTGACCGTCCTACGCAATGGTTATTTAACTTTATAAACTTACAAGCTATAAATACCCAAACTAGCTGAATTTGAATGGAAAAACGTCAAGAAAAGTATAGCCGAAGTTATGTGGTTTTTATTTTATTTTGAAGCCTTTCGAAACCTTTTTTAGGCGAGTTCAAATAGGTTACAGGAATAAAGAGCGAAGTATAGGGATGTATTTGTGGCGACTGGATCCTGCGAATCCTAAAACGAGTGAGGCAGCTCAAAATAACTGGACAGGGATTGCTAGCGTTCACTACCGTTTCGATATCTTGGATAAGGATGGGAGGGTGGCTTTTGGCAAGGGTAACTGTGGGAGTGGTTAGGTTAGGTTAAGGATTGTATATTTTATGTAACTTTGTTGAAACTTGGAACGCGTATAGAGAATGGACTGCGAAATATGGAAATAGGGGGATGTTTTGGATGGCGAACTTTCGTGAGTTATCAGGATATTCAGCCATGTCTTTCACCCGAGTTGAAACTGAGGATTTTTTTGAAAATCCAGAAACTTGACCAAAATGAGGCGAGTTCGGAAGAGGTTATTCTTGAACAAGAAGGTGGAACTGGTCACATTAGTGGACCTGGCGAAGATAACCCCAACATTTACATTGATATCTACAATTCCAACGGCTTTGTGACCAATTGTCCGATAAACTTAAGTAAGTTGGGTATTAACTGGGGTTTGGGGGTCACGCATGGGGTCAGAGGTGGATTACTTCAGGATTTCAAACTATAACCTAGCTGTAGTCGTTTTAAGATTTATACCGTATGATTTGATGAACCTTTCAGTCCACAAAGGTTCAAAGTTTAATTCGATGATCGTGAAGAGCGAAGGGGTTGAAGCTCCCTTAATCCAACTTGGGACTGGCTCCGAAGCCCACTTGATCCGGGCCTTAGTCGAGTTCATGAAGAAGGGGAGTTGTCCTATTTTGGAACGTAAGGATGTTGTAGGAGACTTAAGGAGCGTCTCGGATAAGATTTCCCTCTGCAGGATTGGGAAGGAGTATGAAGTACTTGGGATTGAAGAGGCGTGTTACAAGAGCATGATAGAGAACCTTACTCAGGAGGACTTTGTGGAAATTGCTATCTTCTCAGACGTTCAGGAGATCGAATTAGAAGGTCGACCAGGCTTTCTAGAGGATTTCAACCAGCTTAAGAGATTCTTTTTGGAGTAAGCGTGGCTAAACATTCATTAAATAAGATTTAAAGTTATGGATTTTGAACATTTTAGTAATTTTATAGCAATATGGAAACGATTAAGAAGCTGGATAACTTTAGAGCAGCTTCTGTAATGCATGGAGCATATTTTGTCGAGCTTGTGCTAGCTCCTCCTGCAAAACCGAAAAAAACGGGAAAGGTCACATTTATTACGGAACCAAAAGCTTCATAAAATAAACTATAGTAATTAATAATGTAAACTACAGGATGTCTGTTAGTTTAATAAATTATGTGAACCTAAATAGTAAATAATACAACTTTTGTGTAAGGAATCAGAGAAAATATATTTTTGTAGATTGAAACTTCTATGTTTAATTATACAAGCAGAATAACAAAGGAGATCTTATTGGAGTAAAAGTAGGACGTGATACAGGTTGATAATTTATAATGGAATAAAAGTTACAAGCAGGAAGCGTCACTCTCAGTATCGACGTGCACGTCAACTTTAACAATGACGGGAGAAGAGACGGTTGTGAATGGTACGTCTGCGAATGCAGATTCTGGTGTTGATGATAGCAATGTTTGCAGTTGCTTTATCCTTGATTTCATCGCGAGAATGAAGGCATCGTAGATTAAATGTGTTTCTGAAAAAGGGAAAGTTAAATTGCGTAAAATTTAGGAATTCATTCTATAGAATATTTTAAGCATGAACAGAACGTCACCTGCTTCTTGAGGATTTATTTCAGCTAGATACTTGATGTGATGTTCCGCTCGAGCGATAATCCTGCAAAGAAATGTAGGGTACTTTTTAGATTGTATAACATTGTATGATTGAAGCTAAAAAGCAAAGAATAAGTTACTTAGGTAAAGCGTCTCGATAATAACTCCGAAAGAAAGACTCCCATCCGTCTGGAGGTTGCTGGAGATATTCAGCAGTATTTTCCAGCATTCGCATGGTTATAAAATTATTGAGCTCTTGAGATGAGTTGTCATTTGGTAGTTTGGGATTCAAGAGATAGTACGGCTCTTTCACGAGGATTTCATCTACGAAAACAAAGTTGTATTAAATGCGATGCATTCTTTGACATTTGGTATAGAATAAAGTTAGATCCTCACTAATGATTTTGTAGATAACGTCTAATATCGAAGACCCTGGCTTCAGACCGTCATTTGAACCAGGCAAGACGGATTCAGGCATGGAGACTTTTCCAGACTCGCGATTAATACAGGGGTTGATTTCAAATCCATTGGAAAAAAAGTGAGGCTCCGGGCTGGAAAGGGGGAAGTCATGGTTCAGTTTTAGCTCAAATACTAACAGATGATCTTCATATGGAGTGTCCACAGGACCTCGGATTACTGCCATGAACAAATCCTACATAAAAAAGTCAAGTCTACTCAGTTAAGTTTTCTGGTATCTAAATAAAAGAAGCGTTTTTCGAGCAGATGATATCTCTGCAAACTTACAGCTCGTTCCCTGTATGTTTCAATCCAAATACCGTCAAGGTTTGCCCGTTTAATGTTCCGTAGTTCTGCATTGAGCGTGTTGTGGAAAGCAGCTTCGGATTTCCTTGGGGAGAAGTCATCACCCAAAAAGAGGCTTGAGTCTGAAATATTCTCTGCTATTTGAAACTTTGGCCGGAGGGCTGCAGCCTCTGGGGAAACCATGTCTAAGGCTACGACCGTCGCCACATTGGAGTCTCCAGCTCCACTGTCATCGGATACGGCAGAATTACTAGCTCTTTTATAGCTTCCAATGTCCATCCAATTGGTCCATTTATTTGTTTCCAGGTCTAACTTCACGTCTCGCTCAAAATGCTTAAAATCATGGGCCCAAACAAGGCGCTCCTCACCGGTTGTAGATCGGACGATCAACTAGACAAATATATAACATTTTAAACATGCAATACAAGCTTATTGTCATGTTTCATTTTTATTTCCAAACCTTGGTGTGCTCAACACAAGTTCCGACAGCAATTCCAATCTTTATCCCCTCTACGGGTTGATTTCCCACGGGAATGACCACAGGAAGACTTTGCAGCTCTCGCAAATACATGTACTCAATCTTCAGAAGAAGGTCAAACTTTGACATTTTACTTAGACAGGAAACTACCGGTTGAGTTCCGTGGGGATTTGGGGTTATCCACTTTACATAAACGATCCCACTGTCTAACGCAGAAATTATCATTCCATATCGTGAACTGTCGGACTCTTCCCTCCGATCTTGAACCAAGTCTCCGGACACAAGATCCTGGATGTGGAAAGAAGTAGCTAGTCGATGCGGTTTTACACCGTAGATTGGAAGCATCTCAAACGTTCCGTCCTGGAAAAAATACACATACACTTTAACATTTCCTTCCTAGAGCTTTTTTAATACTCTTTGAGAAATTAAAATGTTAAAATGTCGGCTTACATCCCATTCTACATCTACTGCAGTTCGCCAAAGTACGATTTTCATATTCAGAATTTTATTAATTGAAGAGTTAGTCTTCTCTCTCAAGGTCTCGCTATCCAACTCCAACTCCATAGCCTCAGCTTCAGCCTCGTCTCCACCTCCTAGAGTTTGTAGCTCGTTGACATTGACAGCTTCTGCGGAGGGACTGTTTCCCTCGCTGGTGTCCATCTTCTGTTCACTGATGCCGAAGAAAGAGTTTCGATAAGTACGATCAGCCCAAGTGTGGTAGGGTAGCAAGGCATCTCCCTCCTTCATAGGGTATTTCCAAACAAAGTGCTCCTTGATTGACGTGCGGTTGTTTCCGTAAAGGTAGGCTACGTCGTGGATGTCGTCTCCCCGGAGAACGGTTTTGGGAAACGGTTTAAAATCTCCTTGATCTGAAGCGATCCGACCCATCCATGCGACGCTTATGCTGTCAACCTTTATTTAAAGATGAATAGTATACATTTCATAATATCTACTAACTACGGGCTTTTGAAAGTTGCCAAAATGTACCTCAACATTTTCAATGGAAGCTGGATCTCCCAAATACTTGAATATGTTTAGCATCCAATAACTAGACTTCCAGTCGGCGTCCCACAAATATCCCAAGGATAGTTTCATCTTATCTCCGGAAATAGGAAATCTAGTCCCCAGATCTAGAACAGAATGCAATTTTTAAACGAACTGAAGGTTCTTTGGTCTACAAAAAGTTACATCACTTGTATTTTTACTTACTATCTTCCACAACTACGCCAGAATCCCCATTCTTGTCAACTCTGAAACTAAGCCTGACCTTTGTCTCCACAACTAGCCCGACCCACTCCTCTTTGTACACGATTTTATCGTGTTTCCTTGATGGCTAAAAGTAAATGAACATGTCATGAAAAACTTAGCATTTTGAGTCGTAACTTCATGAGCAAAATTAAAATACATTACCCCACAACGGATAAGAAGATCTACAGGGATATCCTCAATGACGAGAGTAGGCTCATCTTCCAACGCTGCGGTAACTAGAACCCGCTTCTCCCGAACAGTTCCTACCTTCGACCCCGCAGCGTTCGTCACCCTTGACCCGGAGTTTATAACTTTCCTATCGAAAACACCGATCTGTATCAAACAAAATCACAATAAATGTCACATTCCCAACCCAATAACCTTATCGTACATGACCTGAACTGACCTTTGCCTTGAGGACAACATGACCTTTATTGTTCTTATCCAAGTTCTCATCCCATCCTTCCTCGTCCCAATGAATGCAAGCTTCTCGCGTATCTTTGCTTATCGAAACGACACCCAAGCTCAACTTGTTCTCTTCCGTAAACCGGCCAACCTTATCGTTCCCGAAGATCTTATCCACGACGGAGGACGCTATGGGCGCCGGGTCAGCGTCAGCGTCACCGCCACCAAAATTACCCTCTGTTCGTGCCCTTTTAGCCTCTAACCCCTTCACGGACATCTTACTACGGCTAATTTCTATAAATAAATGTTAAAAAGTTGACAATCTGTCACTAATTTCCAGTTTTATTACAAAATTAAGAAATAAACTTACCAAATCTGATCTAAAAACACGTAAACTTTCAAAAACCACACCCACAATTTAAAAAACTCTTTTTTTAAAAGATTAGAAAATTAGGTTTTCTCGGACGGTGACTTTCTTTTCTTGTGTCTGAGCTGCTGCTTCATCTCTTTGCGATTTTCACAATGACTAGAGGTCATTGACCTTTGACCTTTGAACTTGCAAAAAAATCTCATCTTTTCAGTTTAGATCTCTTCGGTTGTGTATAAAATATAATTTCGATAACACGGATACCGAATAACGGATTTCGATTTTTTTAGATAAGCCATGCTTATCTTGAGATAGGGATGAGGGTATAAATAAATTATAATTTGTCTGAGATATTAATTCCTATTTCTCGTATGCATTATTGGCGATAAAAAAGTATTACAATTACATACATCAACGTAAGTTAGTTTCACGAGCGCAGCATTTTATGTATATTTATGTCAATATCTATGCAACTTTTAGATAAGGAACATAAAATTCAACCTTACTATTTATTTCTCATTTCTAAGTTGGAGATATTTGCATTCGTTTCGAATTCGATTGGTTTTAAAATGTTAATAATTAATAAAATTATTAGAATTGGGGTTTTCACTTATTGAATGAAAAGGGAAAGTAATTATATTTATTGTCAATTTCTAATAAAAAGAAGTTATTGTTTAGTTACAATTGGTTACATTTAAGCAATTACTTATGAAAGACAATGCTTTACTTTTTATTATTAACTCTCTTTCTCTACCTTTTATATTCCCAAATAATAAGTTGTTGAATAAAGTTATTAATTTTCGGATTCCAAAGCAAAAGGAATGATGGTCTCAAATAATTATTAATTATAGTTTTTCCTCCGTACCAAAATATTATAAACTCAAAGATATTGAAGAACCATGAAGCGTTGTTCTAGAAGAGGTTTCTTGGTATTTTATGCTTTGGTCGTTGCAGCAATTTACATCCAGGGTGAGGTTTTTTACGAACAATTCTTGGGTTTTGACCTCTTTTTAAATTGTTAACCTTTATGAAAAAGTAGAAGTATGTCGGTCCATTTTTAGGGACAATTTGAAGCGTCTTTGCATACGTACTTTTGCTCTACCGTTGAGCTGAAGCGGTTTAAGCCTTACCACGAGTGGGTACAAAACATTAAAGGATAGGGAGGGGTTTGGGTGTGCGGAGCCTGCTTAACGTGTAAAGGATAGGGAATGTCTAAAATTTTAGTGGGTACATTAAGAAACCAGTGGGTACAATGTACCCTTGTACCCACGCTTGTTGCGCCCATGAGCCTTTGCATTTCTCTAGCGTTGAACTGAAGCCGTTTGGTGCGTTCCCGTAAATATACAGTTCCCGAGGGAATCACTCTCAAATTAGGGGTTTTTTGTATTAAATTGAACATTACAATTAACGAAATGTATTTCAACTTTCCTTAGAGGTCCTGGCCGACCCGATGCCTGAGCCAAATCCCCTTGTATCCAGTAGCTTTGCAGGGAAACCCAAACCTCCAGAGGTTCGTCGGACCGTTTCAATGGGGGTGGCCAGTCCAGCTACTGCTGCTGATACTCGCAGTATTAGTAGTAACAGAAGGGGTGTAACTATTAACGATGCCACTGGACGAGTAAGCGTCACTGGGAGAAAGAAGGGCAACCATCCGTCGCAGACAAATAGCAGGAATACGAAGCAAGCGATGATTAAAGTAAATAGAACTGCGGCTAGGGAGCGTTTTGCAACTGCCATTTATAATTTAAATCCTGCCAATAAGAAAGTAGCGACGTCCCCGCAGCAGCAAAGGTCACGGACCATTGATGATAAGCGTCGGAAGCGACCTGTTGTCAGAAAACAAATTCAGGATAAGCATCTTATTGATTCTTTGACGCTGGATTTACCAAGCGCTGAAGAACCTCATGTACGCTTCGGTAGGAAGATACAGTCTGAGAATAAGCCTAGCGCTAACGCTGCTACTGTTGGGGATGACGTTAATAATGATAAAGCGAAAGGTACTGAGGAACCCCCAGCGTCTGAGCCAGAGCAGGGTCAAGGGTCACCGGTGGATGGTGGAGCAGTGGTAGAAACTGGGTTTGAAGCTTCTGTAAATGACGATACCTTAAGCAGAGATGGAACGATCACTATTGAGAAAAATCCTAAGAATAAGAAACAGAAATCTTATACAGAAATTAGGTTAGTTTACAAAGAATTGAAACATTTCAGTTTAAAAAAATAGCTTGTATATTATTCGTGTTTAAAAAATGTATTCTAGCCACGGAGCCGCACTCGCTTTATGTTCGAAAGTAGATAAGACTAGCAGGAACGCTAAGGTTAAGGGCAAACCGAGGTCATATCTCTTAGCTCCGATTTACCAACACGCACCCCTTCTTGGGCGAGGCTTCCCCTTGGCTCCGCCAACTTTTGCTGTTAATTGTCTAAAGTGGAGACTCAAACCTTGTCGTAAGACCTTCACTTATCAATTTAATAATCGTCGATAATCAATATTTCTGTAGTTCCATAAGCTCTTACTCTATTCAATCTCTCTAAACGTTCATGATACTCTTGGGATTATAATTAGCCCCTTTTTACTTTACTTCGTCCTTATCTTATGTTGGTCTTATCTTAAATACTTTAAACCCGTCTAGATGGACATGTAAGGGATCCTTTGACAAAACCCTGTACATTTTGGGCTCCAATGCACCTCAAGAGCAAAGATTGTGCCACAACAGCAGCCATTTTTACATACGCCTCAAACTTGGTCCAAGGTCGACCTAAGGAGTACACCGAGAAGTTTTGTCCCTGTAGGTACCCCTGCATGCCCCAGTTTGACCCCATTCAGCACTGCTTACCCTTAAAGGATGCCATGGGCGCTTTGGGAAATACATCTATAGCGGCGGACAGCGCGGCTGCCGGTGAGAGTGGAGCAAACGGAGCGATCGCAAGTAGCGCTGGGACTGGGTCTGCTGGTGCCGCAGCGTCGTCCATTTCTATTTCGCCAAAGGCCATGCCAATCTTTGCCACAAGCGGTCATCCTGCTAGGGAAACTATTATTCCGGAATACAAAACATTGCAACTTTGCAAGAGCGTCAGTTCCCTTAACCCTAGAGGTTATAAGAGTGGACTTGTGGAGGTCAATTATGTTCCTATAAGGATTAGAAGTCTTGCAGGGGGTGTGGCTAGTAGTGGAAGTGTCGCTTGTGTTGCTTGGAAGTGGAATCCTTGTATGAATATCCGGAAGCAGAAAGGTAACGTAAATAGTTGTTATAGTTTGAATGAGTATTGAAATCTTAGGTCATCTTTCTTCGAAAAATATAAGTTTTATACCGAAAAACCTACTAAAACCTTAAAATTTCGAACCAATACACACCAAGACTAGAATGCCTTTCATAAGTTGACCGATATAGTTTGAAACATGGATAACATAGTCCATGCAAAAGATATAACGCTTTCTTGACCAATTCTTATGATTCTTCTTTAGGTTGTAACAGTTGGGTCCAAGCGAAGAGTGCGAATTGTCAAGGGGAACAAGTGGTGTCCCCCGCAGCTAAAAGAGTAGATAAGGTCAAGCCGTGTCCGGGCGGATGGCCCTGTCACTTTGAGCATAACTCAACTTCCAGAAGTCGACCTAAGCGAGCCCTCCCCGGGGCCGCCTTCGAAGACTACTCCATGGAGGAACTATTTTCAAAGACATTGAATTCTAGAGCTGCTCGTCTGCAGGGCAGGACATCCGGAGACAAGTCTGACCCAGACGTGTCCGTCAATATCCCGGAAAAGGTCACTAAGAAACCTGGCAAGCCCCTTCCATCTGACCTTGACGTAGACGCAAACATTCCTGGAAAGGTCACTAAGAAACCTGGCAAACCATCTAAACCGGATATACATGCCCACATTCCTGGAAAGGTTACGAAAAAACCAAAACCTGGAGTGAATGAAAAAGCCAAATCTGCTGCAGCCGCTTTGGAAAGTTTGATGAGAAATGAAGCGTATGGCGGACGAGACCCTGACTGCCCTTGTGACCTCCCTTGCCTCCCCTTTTTTGACCCGGTTAATAAATGCTACAGCGTTGATGATGAGCTTCTGGTTGACGCCAAGGGCAAGCCTATCGCCCTTCCTAGGCAGTTTAGTGTCAAGCAGACTCAACTTGTTCTCTGTATGTCTTATCTTGATCGGGATGATATTGATTGCAACATCAAGTCTTTGGAAAACAGTCCTCGATAAATATTTTAATGTACAGAAATATCACTTTTATAAAATAAATAAGTTACTTTTACTCTCATGTTTTTCAACGATCAGAATTTACAAAACCTCCTCTAAGCAGCTACGTTAGCCCAGTCAATTGTTGTTTCTGTGCATAAATAATGCGAAAAAAGAAGCGAAAGAACGGGAAGGCTTCATTATATGGCGGCTTAGGCCCCACACCCCTTACTCCCCCCCTTTACAAAAATTAAATGAACAATTTCCTCAAGCCCTACAAAGAAATCCTCCTATGTATCAATCTCAAAGTTTAGTAGTTAACATGAGCATTTCTTGATACAATTCTACAGGAATTACTTATTAAATTTACTACTAGAACTAGATTGGAAGCTGAAGGTATAAACATAATACAGAACAGAGTTCATACTCCAGTTTTAAAGATAAAATGCAACTTCTACGGAGCTCCTGGGATAAAATTCCTATGCAAATTAAAACAATCTGTCCTACCTAGCATCAAGAACTTCCTTCCTTGCGATAGAATTGTGTGTTTATTTTGTAACTTATACGAAATAAGAATGCAGCAGCTTAGCTTACAATCTACAACACATCTCTGATTTATCTCTGATTTATCTAAATCCTCAATTTCTACAGAGTAATGCTAATTTATCGTTAATAAAAGCCTCAGCTTTTGCAAGATGGAATGAAGAAGGATGTCTCAGTCGAGGTCGAATCTTCTTCTTCTTCGTAGGCTTTTTCTTCTAAACTATAAACCTCTCTCTGACCTTAGAGACGACCCTTGACCTGACAACTAACTTATTCCCCATCGTCCGTGCAGTAGCATCAGCACTACTGTCAACTGTAGATAAGCTTAAAGTAGATAAGCTTAGACCGGGTTGTGTTAATCCAAATGGATAAGTTGCAATAGTAACAGCCCCTATGCTAAAGTAAGCAAGGGTGCTCTCTTCAGTAAACTTTACAAATTGTATTTTGTATCTTTCTAACTAAAACTACGGAATGAAAAGGTAGATATAACAGCAATTATTAGTTATAGGTAATTACTACCAAGGTAGCTTGTACCGTAAAGTTAGACATGATAAATGTACCGTTAAGAAGATTCGATAAGAGGAAGTAAAAAAAGTGGATGGGCTTTGGCTAGCTTGCAGTAAATAAATATATATAAAGTATATAAATCCTTAAAATATTATTTAAGGTGCTTGATGGGCGTGACGGTTTATTCCTCTTCTTTATCTTCATCTTTCTCAAAAAAGTGTAACAAGTATTGAGTAAACTGTAACTGTAAAAATGGGGATGAACTATTGTTAAAAATTTAAACATTTAGTTTTAAGACAGTCCTATAGTTAGTCCGGGTAATTGTCGAGGACGGGCTTTATTACATTTTGTTACGGTCGAGATAAAAATAAATCTAGCATTTTTAAATACTAGTCGGTAGTAGTTTTTTAGTTTCTAGATTTAAGAAGGATGTTACTAGAGAGAGTGGAGGTTGAAGGGGGATGCCCGGGTATTGGAGGTAGTGGGGATTTAATAGAAGGGGAAGATACCGGAAGTGGGGGGTCAAAAACTTGTCCGGGATCTGTAGCAGCGTCTAACTTAATCCAATGCCAGTCCCCCTTGACCACACCCATGCTTGATAAGATGAAGATAAGGATGAATGGGAAGCTGGGGGGTGGTTCTCTCGGGGGGAAGTCAGTACGATGTCTGCTTATCGGGGATGACAGCGTGGGAAAGTCGGCCCTGGTCCAGTCTTTCCTTTTTGACCATTTTGACCCGGGTTACTTGCCCACGGTTCGGGATGACTTTACCTATGGGGCTACTACTGCTGGGGGAGGTTCTGGAGGGGGTGTGGATGTCAACCTGGACATTTGCGATACTGGGGGTCGGGTACGTACGGGCATTTACAACATTTGTACTGAGTTGGTTTGGAATATCTGTGATATGGTTCAGAGATTTGATGGATAGACTTTGTAAAAGTAAAATTGTATGGGAAAAGATGGATTTTTGTTAACTTTTCTTCAAAATGCAATGATTTTTCTAGGTGGAATTGGACCGACTTCGTCCCTTATGCTATGGAAAGGCCGAGTTGGTGATCCTGTGCTTCAGCGTTGTAATCCCTTCATCATTTTCGAACATTAGCCGTCGATGGTTACCAGAATTGAAGCGTCACAGCGTCGACCTTAAGGGCGGTGTTAAGCTTGTGCTTGTGGGAACTCAGTCAGATCTCCGATCTAATTTGAACACCTTATTTCATCTTATGGATGATGGACTGAGCCCAGTTTCCGAAACCCGGGCGTTACGCCTTGCTAAGAAAATCGGGGCTGTTAAATATCTAGAGTGTTCTGCCCTGAATCGGTACAATGTTAAGGTGAGTGTGGACTTGGCTATTTAATTTTAAAGGCTCTCTTGAAATGAAACGTCTCAGGTCAAACGATGTGGAAGTAAGTCCTTAATGCTGACCTTCTTTACTTATTTCAGAAAGTATTTGACCTGGTGATGACCTCGGCCCTTCTGCCTCTACCTGTGACTCTACCCTTATCCATATCACTTATCCAAGGACCCTTATCATCCCCTGGGCTGGGTGGGATGGCAAAAGGACTTGGGATCGGAGGGGGAGGACCCGGTGGGAGTGGCGGAGGTAACGACAAGCGGAACATTTTCTGGAGACGATGGCGTCTTCGGCAGAAATCCAGTAAAATCAAGCGACTCATGCTCCCTTCATGCCTTTTTTGATGACAAGAAACCAACACTTTTGGAACGCATAATATATTTTCCTGATAACTCTTGCTTATCCGTGCATTTTAACTTTTTAATGCAGAACTAAATACATGTGTCATGCATTTAAAAAATAAATGAAACTTTATTTGTAACTCGAATTGCATTTGTGTACTGTTCTGTAATTTTGTTAAGGTCCAAACTTTACACTTAATGATAATTATTGGTAGTTGATTGTTTTTTACAAGACTTTAGACTCTAGATTGAGTAGAGTTTGCATACAGATCTGAGATCTCAGCATTAAATTTGACATATATTGCTATAAAATGGTTGAAAGTAGTAAAAAGGGAGTCCTCAGTTGGAAAAAATAAGGTCAGAACACACACAACATGCGGTCAATTCATAGGGCATTTAAGGAAGTTTTGAATGGCCGGAAGTACGTGACAAATTGGAGAAACCTGCCTTTTCTAATTAAATTCACTTGTCCAAGCTTTACAGACATCCACTAATATGGTATGGCATTGGCTAATATATTATAGTTATTAATTACCGTAATATCCGGCTAATTGGGCACTGCATATGATTGTTTGTCAAAAGAAGGGATTTGGCATACAGTTTTATTATTTGTAACTGGTTTAGACTTATACCGTAAAAGTCCCCAACTCCAACTTCCAACGCCCATGGTCCACTCTATCTTTTTACGCTAAAAATATATAAAACGTCCTATAGGAATCTTAAATATTCTTAGGAATCTATGTAAGTTTTCGTTCTCAAAAACAATAGCCCAGGGGAGTTAAAACCATAAATACGATATGCTTCGTAAAAAGAAGAAATTGGAATATAAATATAAAAGCGTTTAAAGAAAGTTGAAGAATATTGCAAAAGTATAAATAGGGTTAACTTTTACTTTCATTCGCTTAAAAGGGTTAGAAACAGGGAAGGTTGGGGATAAAATTATTATAGTTAGATTTAAGCTTTGAAAAGGGAAATACCTATAATTTGCAAGTTTATTGGGATTTTTTAAAATTCTAAAGCGTTTTGTAGCCAGCAGATTCAGAAGCATAAGCTAATACCTCGAGAATAAAACGGTAATGGACAGAATATTTTTAGAGGAAAGTGATAGCAATTTAGATGAGTTGGAAAATAAAATAATTTAGGTAAGTGTAATTAAGAGTGAGTTTGGACTGCATTTGCAGAAATTAATAAAAATTGACAGAGTGATTAATCCAGTTTCCAGTCCAAATCCATTGTAAAACTGTAAACTAAATATACCCTAAAGTTCGTCCGACATGCCGCGGCTTATGTATGAAAAAAGAATATATTATGAAGCATGTTTAACATGGGAGAAATACCCCTTTTAACATGTAAAGGATAGGCGTGCGGCATAATCAACGAGGGCGGCATATCGGACGGACTTTAGGGTACTTTTTTAGTAGCTTTCGAAAGTTAAGTGAATTATATTACAAGATTTTAGAAATTGCAAGTGGATCGTCATAAAATTGTAAAAGTTCTGTACTTTTTATGATGCTGTCTTTGATTATTATTCCCCAGTTATTTAGCCTAAACCACGTACAACGTAAAACTTTTAGCCAGAAACCTATTATTGTGGGTATGAAGATGCTACTTGTACTACTGGGGCTGACGATAGTCCCCTTGACCCTGTTGGCACACCCCTTGATGGAGGGATTTGTCCTAGAATCCTTAGGACTTATTGGGGAAAGTGACCCGGATGAAGGCTCCTCCCAGGGTCACCTCCGGACTAAGAGATCCCTCGACGAACTTTTTGATTGGAACAAGTTGACAGGATTTCTCGCCTCGTTCTTCCCACTTCCCGGAGCGCCGTACTATTACGGGAACAGTCCCTATTTCTACCCGGGTAGTAGACCCTGGCTAGTTCCACCTTATAGGTACCCGGGTGGATTGGGGGCCGGAGCACCCAGACCCTATTATTACAAAGCTACGGCAGGATATCGGGGATTCTCTTTTCATTAAATTATTGAGTAAAAATCAAATAAAAATGAGGAAAACATAGCTTTAATTTGATTAATAAACGCCCGAATTTATTACAACTTTTCTTGGATCATCCTTATATTTTTAGTGATTACAATTTATGATGATAATACAAAGCCAACAGGCAGACGGTTATTACGATTGTAAAAAAGGCCACGGATAGGATAATGACAAGCATTTTAACCAGACAAGCCTTATCTGTCCTACGGGAAGGGGTATTATTGTCATTCTGAGGTTCTGTAGTTTCTTTAGGTAAACTTTTCCTGCAAGGTTGAATAGAAGCTCCTTGAGGTTGCGGAAACCATTGGGAAGTGTCAATCCATTCTGCATTTGGATTATACGGAGGCAGAAGTTGTAAAGGACCTCTAGGGATGTCCCCTTGACCCGGAGTTTGGTCGAGGTCACCGTCATAATACTCCCTATCTGCACAGTCTACGCAGATCCGCGTCAAACTTGGACAGCGTAGGGCCAGTTCATTTAGCTTTTTCTGGGTGATTGTAAACCTGAGGAGGAAGAAGGTCAGAGGTTATTCATGGAAGAGGCTTCTATAAAAAAAAAAATCACACCCACCCACCTTGAGAAATGAAACTCTACGAGGTTCTGCTTAGGAAGCATGGCATTAAACTTCATATGAATCAAAGAATTCGCAACGGTCCTTTCTTGCTTCAAGAGAGGTTGATGATGAGGGTAAGGATTGCCATGTAACCTCCACACAGGCCAAGCCTCCTTGACCCCGCAGGTGACCTTTAGATAGGTTAGGAACCAGCAGTCTGCGAACATAGACCAATCGAATGGGACAACTTGTCCCGAATCCGGGTCGTAACTTAGGACCCGACGTAATACTATTTTGGTCAGGGAACCTGCGTTAGAAGTGACGATAAGATAGTAAAAATCCCACAAGATCGGACCAAAATTCAGGATCAGGATTTGAACAGCGCGTTGCTGTTCCAGGAACAGTTTCCAGTCTGGGAGATGCTGGGCGCCGAGGCCGGGCATTTCTACGTGGATGTGGGAAATCCACTGGGGGGCTGGTGGGGGCGGCTTTCCACCGAGGTGGAGCAGCGAATTCGTCCAGGAGAACCCGGTCTTGAGACCGCTAGACTTTTTCGAAAGTTTGATAAATGATTTCAGAGGTTTAAGACAGGGAGTACTTGAAGGACTAAATAAAATACCGATTTCTGAAGTCGATCTTCGTGTAAAGTTTGCGAGGTTTGGGTCGTCATCCCCCGGACCTCGACCTCTGACCCGGCGGAACCCTCTTTCTTTCCGTACTTCTTCCCCTTCTTAGTACACCGGTAGCTTTTGGCCTGATAAGTATCCTCCTCTGGGCTTATCTCAATGATAACATGGATATGCTTAAGCGTTCCTTGCGTCTCTAGAAACTTTAGGATATCCTCGCTATAGTCATCGGTCCAGGAGGGGGTTGAGGCAGAATGGGCCTGGATTTTTTTCCGAACGCCGAGATGAATAACGAACTCATCGGATCCTTGGCCATAAGTTGTGAAGTTTAGATGGGGGATTATATTCTTGACGTGGGGTGGTTTCTTCTTGGGATGTTTCTGTGTGATTTGGACGTGGTCAAGCGTCGGGTCATCTTCCTTTATGGGGTTGTAGTCAGGGTCAGCGTAGCCTAGGTGCTCGGGGTCAGTATAGGTCGAGAGGGCTGCTTCATGAAAGGTCACGTTGTCCCGGAAGTTGCGAGTGACGAGGTCAGGTTTGCTGTGAATAATTCCTGGGGATGAGGCTCCCTCCGGGGAGGTCGGCAGGAGTGGTTTGGACGTTGCTGTGTTGGCTATTTTTATTATTAGCACTTCCTCGGAACCGGTTGGGGATGAGCGGATTACTTTTACGGAGGATATCTCAACCTCACTTCCGGTTGAGGCTTTTGTGACATCTTTCAGATTATTTTGTGACATTTATGTGGGTTTCAATTCAGTTTGGGGTTTATATAGTTCATATACTTTTAATTTTGAAGCATTTATAATAGTTCGTTGAGGGATTTATTGTGGAGCTTGGGGAAATTATAATTTTGAGGGCCTCTTTTCTACAAAATTAAAGCATTTCTAAGGTAATGCAAAAAAGTAATTTTTCATCTTGGAAAGCGCTAAGAAAGCCGCATTTTATCAGCAAATTAATTTGCAAGAGCTTGCATTTGTATGCGTATGCAGGGCCATTACTGTCATGTTTTGATACCTGCGTTTTTTATGCCATACAATAAAAGGTGTTGATGTGTATGACGTATTTAGATCTATATCAGGGGCCAAGTTTTATATTAATTACAGCCAAAACGAACAAATATGTTCATTTTGGCTTTAAGCTAGCCAGGGATTTGTGCAGATGAGATCCTGCATGATTTCTAGTAGTCATAAAATGCATGGGTCGGTGCGTATAAAGTTGCTAATTGGACTTGCACACAGAACTAGATGTCGAACAAAACTGATAAAAAGTAAATCCAGATTCTGCGAATTCTGCCGTGTTGTCCTTTATAATGAACAATATATTTAAAAGTAGTTAGCTCAAAGGATTGCAGGCATATCTTGTTTGTACAACTGTTAACCAGTTAACTGGTTTAGTTTAGTTAAATGAATGCAAAAGATAAACGGGCACAGAATATGCATGCAAATATATGAAACTGTCAAAAAAAATTAAATGTATGTCAACAATTATTCAATCAAAGCAGATTTAGAACTGCCGAGGTTCCACTTCTAAAAAGTTTGAAGTCTTTAAAACAAGGTACTAAAGTAGTTTGATATATATTTTTTTTACATAGCGCAACAACGAGGGGGTACATGTAGCATTGAAGGATATGAAGGGGTACGTTGGCTTAGCGGAGCTCGTTTAACATGTAAAGGATAGGATCTATCGGGAATTCCAGGGGGTACACATAGCGTTAAAGGATAGGAAGGGGTGTGGTTTGGCGGAGCTGAACCGGACCTGCTTAACATATAAAGGATGGAATCTATAGGGAATTCCAGGGGGGTACACATTGAAAAACTAGGAGACAAGGATCAATGGTACAACCACGAGGGGGTCCGGGGGTTACAAATAGCGTTAAAAGGATAGGAAGGGGTGGGGTTTGGCGGGGCGTACTTAACATGTAAAGGATAGGATCTATTGGGAATTCTAGGGGGTACATTAGAAAACTAGAGGGTACAAATGTACACTAGCCAGTACCATGCAAATATTATACACATTGCGCTCTGTGAGTGAATTATAAATTGAATTGCATCATATTTTAATTAAAATATCTTGGAATTTACAGCAAATAAACCAAAAAAAGGGGATGCTGTTGCCCGCAGCGTTTGTGCTAACATCGGCCGTCGTGTTTGCTGCGGTTAATTACGCTTTCGAGCAGTTTCTCCAACAGATTGAAGGTGATCAGTCCGTTTTAGAAATACCTTCCACTGCTGGAGGAATTACAGTTCAAACTCAACTTTTACTCAATCAAGAAGAAGCGTGTCAGAAGTTTCAAAAAAAAAAGCAATTGCAGCATATTTAACGTTTAGTTCACCAAGAAGATTGGTATGCAAATTTTGTTGATTACATGGTTAATTCCCCTGGGGTATTAATTTTTAGTATGAAAAGATGCAGGGGGAATTATTTTTATTACCTAGTAGCTAGTATTAGCTAGTTGGACTGAAGATACACTTAACTGGAAGTTGTATCTTCAGTCCAACTAAAGCTTTAGGGTATTTTCGGCTTTAATTTTGGTGTTTTATTGCATAAAATATTTTAATAATTTACTTAAAAAATTAATTACGTAATTATGTAATTAGTAATTACGATGTAATTAGTAATTACGTAAATTGCAAAGTTTTTCTTTAACGAAAAATAGTTGCAAAAGTTATTAAAATTAGCATAATGTATTTTCCATGTTTTGGAATAGTAGGAGTAGTCGCCCTCTAGATCGTCAGAGTTGAGCTACTCAGCGGCCACAGTTGAATTCCGGGTAGAAGTCCATTTATCAAAAAAAAGGTAAGTTTTTCGGAAATTATAACCGTTTTTTATTAAATTTCGAATAATTTTTGATAAAGTAGTTTCCGGGTATTAAAGTTTCGAAATTTCCAGGGTTTTGGTCTGTCGGAGCCTGTTCTAATTTAAAATGCTGTCTAGACTTGTTCGCCCTTCTTTTTCTGCCATTGGTAAGTGTATTTATTTTGAAACTTTTAATTAGGGGTCGAGGTCAAGGTCAAGGGGAAGGTCAAAAGGTCAAGCTCTTCCCTCCCGTGTATTTAGACTTGTCAAGGTCACGGGGCCTTTATACTCCACATTGGATCCGAAATTCCGAATTCGGGGATTGAAACGTGATTTATTATGTTTTTTTAGGTCAGACAACTGCGCTAAGTCAGGCTGTGGCTCAGCAACAATCGGGTAACGCAGTTCTAGCTCGATGTTTGTTCACATCCGGATCTCCAGTCCAAGCGCCGTTTAAAGAAGGAGCTGAGCGAGACTTGGTGAACTTTCCACGACCTAAGCGAGCCCAACTTCCGGGTAAAGTTCGGTTCGGGTTTGTCCCGGATGAATGGTTTACCTTTTTCTACAACAAGACAGGGGTGACCGGACCTTACGCTTTTGGAGGTGGTCTCCTCACCTACCTTCTTAGCAAGGAAATATGGGTCTTGGAACACGAGTTCTGGGGCGGTGTCTCCTTCTTCATTATGATCGTCTATGGAATCAAAAAGTTCGGACCGGGGATATCCGCTTACTTGGATAAGGAACAGGATGTAGGTTTAAGATTAATTGGAAAGATACTGTAAAAGTTATACCGTAAAGTCGCGACGATTGGCCGCGGCGTATGTATGAATTGAAAAGATGATGTTTAACATGGGAGAAGTACCCAGGGAAAGAATAGCGTGCGGCTTAGAGTTAACGCGGGCGGCCTATTGTTGAAGAATAGGTAATAGAAAGCAGTGCGGGTGTCTTGTAATAGAAGAGTACGGGTCTCTATTTGTACTCGGGGGTTAAGCACGGTGTATTTATTTACATTTAAGGATTTAAATAAAACTGTTTTTTTTCTGTATTTTTCTAGTCAATTATCGAAGATTGGAACTCAGGAAAGAATAACGAAATTAAAGCGTTGACGCAGTCAATCAGTGCGGAGCAAAGGGCCCAGTTCGAGGCTGAAGGATCCAAGATAATTTTTGATGTTAAGAAGGAAAACGTTGCCCTTCAGTTGGAGGCCGTTTATAGGCAAAGGGTCATGGAGGTTTATAGTGAAGTTAAGAAACGACTGGACTACCAAGTTGAAAAACAGAATGTATGCGGTTTATTTTAATATCTTTGTATACCTTTTTGAAACGATAAATCTTTTAGAGAAAGAGCGATAGAATTTCTTGTTAAATATACCTTTATTAACTGCCTTTTTAGACGCTTTTCTATCTTGACATTTACAACATCAGTAAATCTCGTTTATTTTAACTCTCTCTAGGTTGAAAGGTTGGTCCAACAGAAGCACATGGTCACCTGGATAATCGATCAAGTTAAAAAGTCAGTAGCTGCAGAATCCGAGGCAGAGAACTTGAA
>JAQFZX010001690.1:0-26160 GCA_034682405.1 Hydroisotoma schaefferi | reverse complement strand
GCGATCAATCGATGAATTTATAAATGTACTCGACAGGATTCTCCTATAAGAGTTAATAAATCTTTCTACTACTACTATACTCTTAAGTACATAAATGCCTCTTATGTCTAGTCTTTACCGAAGAGAAGCAACCAGTCACAAAGGAAAAAATCGATAAGACCAATCTCGGCTTGTGTGTAGGGAAACTCTTTTTTCCGCTGGAAGAAAAGAAACAAACAGAAAGAATTGGTGGAATCCGACCGAGGCAAGAAAAGTTCAATGAAAGGCCCAAAAAGTTCTAAATTCAGAAGAATTGACTTACTGAGAGAAACTTAACTAGACCTCCTTGTAGTATAAAAGTAAGACAGAGAAACTACACAATGAACCATATAAACTAATACTTCAATACTTATACTATGGACAGAACTCTGGAGGAAAAAGGGAGAGGCTAAAAAGTTTATAAAAATGAAAAATACCTAAGAAGCTAACACGACAAGCTTTAGGAAGTTTAGCACAAATTCTTTCCCTATGTTCATCCTTTCTCCCTTTGCTTTTTATGGAACTTGGTATGTGAAATTTACAAGTTTTGAGGAAAGTAGAGGTAAGCAGTGTACTTCACGACAGGGATACAATTTACTGTATTATAGTGCTGACAATAAAACATGATATTGCAAAGGTTTACTTATTTAAACACCAAAATCCTAACAACTCCAAACCCTAACAGTTAACAACCTAAAGATTCTTTATACTATAAAGTCACCAGAATTATGTCTAAAAGAAATTCATAAAACGGCACCCTGCGGAACTGATACTTGAATGGAGATCACGAAATTAAAAGGCTACCTATAGCATTCCAGTGTTTAAATAACCTGTTCAAGTTAGTAGTTAGACATATTTGAAATCATATTATGTCGCAATAACTTCTAGTATGCCTTCTAATTGGCAAAATAAAAGCCTATAAGAATTCCTTCGTGATGACCACCATAGAGAGCAAGCCTTGTTTTTAGTTTTATATTCAATTTAAACAGCAGCGCAGAGGACATTAGATGGCTATGATTTTAGCATACCACCCTCAGCCTTCCTTGTTAGTGGTGGACAACCCTGACTCCTCTGCAAAGTTGAATTAAATTCCGTAAAATATTTTCGGTCTTAGTAAACTCCTATACGATCTGGACGAGGGTCTAAAACTTTGATATAACGTGGGAAACGTGCGGTTTATAATCAACCCTATGCGAACTAACCGATAAACATATCCAAATTAATTCTCATACGAACTGACTGTACAGTTTCTAGTTGAAACTCAATTTTTTATTTCCTCCCTTCCTACTCTAATTGTATCCAATAAATCCGCTAAACGTCCATCGTTCCCTCTCATTACTGTTGAATCCACCCATCAAACTTATCCTAAAGCAAAGTAATTTGAAAATATCATGTTGGCTCCTGTGAATATTTAACCTTGTCAAAATCTCGTTAGATAAACTTGGAAAAAACCTGACCACAAGTAATTTTATTGACTATCAAAACCTCTATCGTACCATAATAATCAGTTCTTTCCGCTCCTCTCGAGAAGGCTAGCCACATAGCGAGGATCAAAAGGTTACGGTGATACGTCGGCATTTTCTCATTGATATCATCGTGCCTCACGGAATAATGACCCCACCAATTCACCTAAACATGGGCTTAAAGCCAACCACAAAAATTCCAACAATATAACAACAGTAAACCGTAATTCGCCAGCGGAGACCGCGCTCGAATCATGTACTTAAAAAGCTTCTGCTGGTCAACCGAATGACACATCATCTTGTTGCAACCTCTTAGGTAGTACTACAGAAGTTATGCACTCTTGGTGACCATTTTAATAAAAACTGAGGAAAGGTAACTGTCTCTGAACTATTTACCGCTATCTGATAATGACTGGAGTAAGTATTGACAATGCTACAACTGTGTACCGAGTCTTTAAAAGTATCTTGATGCACCAACTGATTTGTTTGGTATGTTTTAGACAACAGACTTCTATCGCTCCTGGCTCCCTACCAACCGCTGGCAATACACTACCCTAGTACTACTTATCCTACTTAAAAGCAATTACCTGATAACAATTATCACCAGAATATAAAACCCCGTATTTTTAAGAGTCCGGTCTTCCTTGAGACGATAATCTCGTTTAAAACTAACAACCCAACTTTAGACATTCTAAAGTAAATTAGAATCAACTTTGTAGTTATTCTGCTCCTTCCCTTTCATATTCTCATCACCACATCTAAATAAATATCAGCTTCACTCCACTCCGACTGCATCTGGGCCAATTTATATTTCATACACTTGAGCACTTACTTGCACTTGGAGTACATTCTTACATTTATAGTGAGCTTGTTTTGTATTAACATTCGAAGGGCAAATTATTTATGCTTGACTGGTTTTTAAGTTTTATTGTTTCTATTCTCTACAATTCTTCCACTGCATTGTATTCTACCCACCGTACTTCCCGATTTAATTCCCCCCCCCCCCAAATAGTCCCCCCCCCGGTATAATTCACCATGGGCTTCGGGCCATTTGAAGTAATAATCCCCCCCCCGAAATAATTCCCCATGGGGAAAAAATTCCGATCACTCAAATTGAAGCCTTTTTAATAAGAGATATTGAAAGTTAACTTTCTCAAAGGATGTTTAAACGTTTTAAAAGAAAAATACCTAAAATAATTTTGAGAAGGGTTTTTTTACCATAAAAATTTGGAATTAATTTGTAATTAGCCAAAGCAGAGAATGCGTTTTTTTACCAAACTTTAAAATGTTTTTTGTAATTCAATTAAGGAATTACTTGAGAAAATGAACATAAATGAAACAAAAAATTACTGGTATTTTAAAATTGCCATTAAAAAAATTAAACTGAAATTTTATTATTTAAACGATTCATATTCTTTAGTTTAATTGCATATTCTTATTCACTCAATTTCAGTTTTAAAATAATTATGCATTAATGGGAGCGGCTGGTTAATTTTTGCATTTTGAAAGACAAATTCAGGGAAAAAAGTTCAAAAAGTATATTTTTTTATAGAACTTTTAATTAAAATTACTACTAAAATTATCAAATAGTCTGTGTCCTAAACAAAAAATTCGATTGAAATAATAAAGTCCCACCCGGAATAATTCCCCACCTAGGTTTAATTCCCCATGGCAAATCGGAGTTTGAAAAAGTAATTCCCCAGAGAAATTAAATCGGGAAATACGGTATTTTTAGCTTCAAGAGAGACCGAGAGTGCAGTGGATCATTTCATTACGCAAGATTTCCAGGTCAATTGCTTCAGGTTCAAAAGCATTCAAGATATATCTACGGTACATCTTTAATACTTCAATATTTATGGTGTCTCCGGAGCCTGGATTCTTTACGTGGACGGTCTGTCATCATCCTCATCATTGACTAATGCAATTGTTGATTCCACCTCGTGCCTTATCATCATCTCCATGCTGCTTCCTCGACCCTTGTCTCCCTCCCTTCTTGATTGGGAATCGAAAATGGGTGCAATCATGCTTGAATTTTTAATGGCCTTTTGACATCCTTCACAAAGACTCAAGTTACATTATCCGAAGAAGTGCAATTCCTCCTCATCTATCGCATGGGTATTCAACTACCAACAACCGAATATCTAAATCCATCCACATAAAGTGGAACGAATTACATCAAATAATGATTTACCATCCCTGCACTGTCATTCGCATTACCAACATGCATCTTTTCCCTTGTCCGTCCTCAGCCTTGGTTAATCAGTGGTCATTTCCGGGATTATTTCCGACAGTCACAATCTTTTCTACAACAGTACCCCAAAACGCAGTATTCTAACCGTAAGGGATAAACACTTCCAAAAAACCTAGAGTATAAAAAAAGCCAGAAAGTCTTAGCTAGCCACTGACTGCCGTTGAACCACTGTCATTATGGAAGATGTACGTAAATGTTTTTAGTCGGAAAGAAAGTAGTCAATTCAAAATTGTTAAGACGAGTCCATGAGTTTTTTAAATGAGATCATCAGCCGATGAATGGATTGATCGATGAAAGAGATAGTCTTTGACATGATACAGGAACTTAAAAGGAGGTTGTTCATGCTTTATATATCATTATTTATATATAGGTACAAGTAATTTGCCTCACTAACGTACGTATGACAAGACTCCTATTACTTGTTTGCATTCCTACCGACTTTCGGTTGAGACCACCAAAGTTCAATGCGATCTTTTTAATGAGCTGCAAGTCAAAAGCCTTCTTTGACTACACTAAGTCTCCCTCAAAGGAACCAAGAGTTGAATACTAGCAAAGTGATTAGTACAGATTTATATTAACTTTCTAGACGGTTGATATGCTCACTTTAAAAATAAATGCGTATTCGATTTCACTCTTTATAAACAGCAGGAAAAGCAAAGGGATACGAATGAACTATTTAACTAAAGATAAATTCTAAAGGTCTTATTTCAAGCAATCTTTTCAGCCTAGAAGAGATAGCTAATAAGTAAAAGGTAATTCACCCTTTTATGACTTGTGTGGAGATGTAATGAGGATGACACTTTGTAGATTATAAAGCTTCTTTGCAAGGCTTCATTCATCAAACGTGAGTTCACTAAGTTTAAGACTTTCTCCCTTTGTAAGAAATTATTTTCAAACTGTTTCATTTATTTGATGAGTTGGATCGGATTGCCTTTCAAAGACGAAGGGGTTTCTTTGATAAGTTATAAACATATGACCATATGACACAACAAAGCCAGTTGACACTGACGGAGTAATTGGGAAATAAAATCATGGAATGACATATTATGCGTGCTTAAAATGGGTCAGAGTCACCGTTACCTACGTAAGCCTGGTACACAAACTAATCACACCATAAGCATACATTTAACTTTCGCGTTAGCAGCAGAATAAACTCAAAACTCTTGTTATTTTTATTACAGTAAAAACAAATACGTATAGGAAATAACCCCTTCTCGTATGGTATATTTAGCATATTATTCTGCTAACTCGAAGGATTAAAGACAGCACCGATAGCGATCACATAAAAAAATATCAATTTAAAATATAATACGATCCATTGAAATTGATGTAGAAAGCAAGTCTTCCCATTTCGACATATTTAACAAGAAAGTTGCAAAAAATAAGGAACTTTTTCGCTGAACTTGATCTAACAAGAGCGATTTCCCTGTGGACCATCACATCATCTCCTTCACGATTTGACGGCAGCGGAACTAGAGCATGGAATGTCCTTGTCCTTCCTCTTAATGTAACAATATCATAGATATACTATCTTTTGGTATGTAGCAAAACGGGAGCACGTAATAATATAATACGTATGAGACAAGTTCGCAAAAAGTACTACAAATAAGAGTCTAACATTCTCTTACTTAAGCTTAAACTGTACACTGCAGTAGTCCACTGGTTGAATTCACAATATAAAGCAAAACTGACGGAATGAAAATGTACCGAACTTCAGTATTTCACTTCCTTTGAATCCCCTTCAACCTTGCCTAGTTCCATGTAACTAAAGGACGACGTCTTGTTAAAGAAGTAAAGCTTTGAGGAGGAAATGTAGCAATGAGATGTGTAAGACGTGATTTGGATGACAAAAATTCAAAATTTAACGGAACAGTGGACGCAGTCAAGTAGTAGGCTGAGATAGAACTACTTCGTTGGAAGCTTCGTAAATATAATATAATCGACAGTTGTAAGATCTTCTTTTTGAGTTAGTCGACGTGAAAAAGACTCAGGGCAGCGACCATAAACCATAACCGTCACATTTGTATTGCTTTTACAAAGAATATGCTTCGGTCGTATTTGTCTATCCACAAAAAGTTTACTCCCTTTTGTCTACTGGTTTAGAATAGTCAATTTTAACCCAAATTTTCTCAGATTTTAAATTACGACGCACGTCATATTTTAAAACTTAATATTTACATTTAAAATTATAAAAAGTTATAGTATGTCCCTCACGGCCATTTAAATCTTAAATCATTGAGTAAATTAAAAACCATGTTCCCCGTTTGTTGCAATACAATGCCATAAATGATACAAAAAGCAACGGAAACTAAACCAACGCATTATGGGGTTTCTCCGAACTATATTATCCTCAGTTTCCATACTACCGATAAAACTGGTGCGCCCAACCCTAGATCCGTGCTCTGTTACACATCGAGGAAGGATTGCATCCGTAATACGGAATAGCTAACGGCTAAATCTAGATGGGGAAGTCGGAAAAGTAAATTGTACAGTTTATAAAAAAATATTGAAGAAAATACCCCACGGATAGGAAGGGTGGAAGTGGATGTGGAAGTACATGAAGTTCATGAAGGGGACTGCTTTTAATCCCATATTCTACAGGATTATCAGTCAGACATTTCTAGTTTATTGGTGCTTATTTGCCAAATTAATATACTTAACTTCTACCATACTACCTTGTCTTACAAAAGAGAAGATTCCTTCAGCAATGAAACTACATTTCTGTCATGATTATGCAACTCTAACTAAAAAATTGTCATTTACTTGTACTGATCTGATTTGATACTTTACCCTTACACAACAATGGAACAAACATGGGTATTACTAACAAATTAGAAAGAAATTAATATTAAAATAAACGGAACAAAAACGCCAACTAGACTTAGACTGGCCGTATAACTAGACGCGGCAGAGTAAAAACAATAGATCTCTCCTCGGGGTTCACTGAATGACAGAAGGATAATGATAAATTGTCCCGCAATGTCAATGATATCATCTTTCATTTCATTTCTTATTAACCTCAAAATGCTTGCTGGTGGAATAATGAACCCTACATACAACTTGAATCAAGCAACCCAGCGAATTATGTTCCACACGGACTCAACCTCGTCTTGATCTGCAACTCTCCTGAGAAATTTAATTGCAAAACTCGCTTCATACTTTAACTAAAGCCCTCAAGACAAACGCGTTATGAGTTTCCCTAGGTAGGTGGCATCTTTTAACTTTACTTTATTCCCTCCTGGTTCAATTACACTACATGATCATCATCATCATCGTAATATCCTTCTACTCCCCATGCTCGTAATAATAATATCATGATAGGATCATCATCATTAAGTGATATCATACACTACTAAGTACTGGCTCTTTGTGTATTAGATTACAACTTATTACATTTGAATAAACTTCCCTATTAGATTTCGTACGCGAAAACAACACAGGACTCGTTTTTTAATGTTCTTGGCTATGTTTGCTCTTTTTACAATATGATTTACCATTTACTTTCAACTTAGGGATACATTTTATTCTAATTTCTAGACAAATCGTCTGCTGTTGTATCAATTCAATTCAAAATGGATTATTTTCGCAAGGACAATAATATATAACCTGATGAACACGTTTTTCCCAATATTAAGTGATTGATTAGAAAATAAAATTTAACAGTTAAGATATACATTTTCCATTTCCTTTTTCATTTCCTTTTTACGGATATTTTTGGGAATTTTCTCGTAGTACAAATTAAAACAGTTTCTAACTTTACATCACACTGGAGATTGTTACATCTCGCAAGGGAACTTGTGCAATGGGCTTAAACATAAAATGTAAGGAAAATATGTGACATTTTTCCGGTAAAGTTAAGCCAATTTAGGCGTTCGAAAGTGAAAAACTTTTTTTTATCTTTTCATTCCACGAACTGCTCACAAAAATATTAATTAAACCTATCTTATCTTATCCATTCATTTTAAAAGCTTTGAGATATATTCTACCTTGGATTCTCAATACATCCTGCCAATTCAATCATCAGAGTTACCTTAGAAGTTAAATCACTGTGTGAACAAATGAGAAGCCTCTCAGCTCATAATAATCCCATCATCAATTCAAAACTTGCTTCAGTTTTACTTAATCAAGGAGCAAGTGAGTATGTCAGGCCATAGCTAGTTAATGTTTATCAAAATTCCTACCAACTAAGGATATGGATAAGGAAAATAAAAAAATAATAGAAATAAAGCCCAATACACTTCCCACAGTCTATATCCAAGTATCTCACAAAATTATTCCTTTATGAATCATCCACCGCCTTATCAACCCAGTCGGACGTGAAAGTAATTCCAATGATTATTTATATGCATTAACTTTATCCTTGTCATCTTTTTATAGTTCTTTTTCCCTTATTAACATGCTGAACGAGCTCATCTAATCGCAGTCTCCTATGGTAAAAGTGCTTGACTAGAATAATTATTTTTAACTTTTTAAAGCAGAATTGGCCTTGATTGGCAGATACAAATGTTTTATAGGAAGCTGTAACACGTTTATAGTGCCCGAAAAATGGAAATCACAGATGAAATATTTCATATTAGAAGTTTTTAAACTGGCAAAATCTTCAAAATAAATTCGCGATAAGAAGTATTATAGCTACATATAATAAATTACTAAAATCCCGTCCCTTCAAGCAAATCGATGCACAAACACACATAAGAACGAGACAATATTAGGAAGTCATAACAAAACCACAACCATTTTAAGAATTAATGGTACAAAAGAGTCTCCAGAGGATGACAAGCCATGGCTGGCGGTGGTGATGAAGTCCTTTCCTCGTCGTCGTCGGACTATTCTACCCGGTGTGGTGAGTAATAGTAACAATACTGTATAATACATTAGCAAAACCATGATAATAAGCTCCTTTCCTTCATTTAATATGCCAAAAACTATCGCTTAATAGAGCAATTTCAAAGTGGGCTAATGGTCGTTCCTGAACTTGCTCTGAACTTAGTGATGATTTCACTAACCAAATCCTCCTTTTAAACCCTCACCAGAAGTAAACTGCATTCTATCGTTGTCTTTTAGACAATCTGTGAAGTTGAAACCCCATCGTATTCTCAGACAAAGTATTGATTAAGTTTCATTCTAACGTTTCTATGATACAAGACATCTACCAAATTTATGAACAAATACAATCTTTTATTGATACAAATGAAAACCAAGTTTTTCACCATACTATACAGTCCCCATTTGTGCAAACTTGCTCATTGAAAACTTTGTATGCCTTTCCCATCAGGCAGGATTGACATTTTACTAGCCCACCTTAATGCTTACTCCCGAAATGAAGATCAACCTTGAAAGAATCTGTAAGAAAAGGGCTACACTCTTTAGAAGTCTGTACCTTCTTTCAAGATAACTTTCTAAGCCATGAGACACTCCAGCTTGTATTCGTCTTCACCCTTCCTTACCCAACCACTCCACTACTATAATAATAATAATACTTCTCTGCATCATCACAATTATATTCCTTCATCATACTTTTTCTCTTCCAATAAAAAGTACGGTTCAGAGTTCAATGTGAAATGCATCTATTAACCTTCCCCTTCTCAACTGTTTTTTTTATTTCATTGGGAGTCAAGGGAAAGTGACTGCAGAGGAATGAACCTCGTACACATACGTACAGACACACGGACATGTAGCAAAGCATGGAAAGTTCATTACCTTCTGGAAGACACGGTCTTAAGACCCTCTTTCCCTAAATATAGTTTTATTTAAAACATCCCACTTGTATTAGCAGCAGCCCAAAAAACACTGCATTCATGCATTAAGTGGATGAACATCATTTCCGTGGTTTGAGCTTTTAGTACAAGTTTTACCTAACGTTAATGTTTATTTTATGCAATAGTAGCAGACTAGTCCTATCATAACGCTTAGCTTTCGCTGTTGATTCGATGTGCCCTTTGGGTGTATTTCAGACTGATACATTGCTCTGCCTTGTCCTACGCTACAGTCGACGACGATGATGATCACCATCATCGTCATAGTGTTTTCCGTCGTTGTATCCTTCTTCTCTTCCTTCCGTTCTCAGTCCTGCTCTTTTAGCCCGTAGTTGAACCAACTACGAATTTTAAACCTTACCTAACATGACTTTTACATTCTGCATGTAAACAAAGCGTACCATCCGTTTCTTACAATTCCGCCTTAAGTAAATGATCTTAAAAATTATAAACAAGTATCAGCCCCATATACAGGCTATTTAATTATCCCTAAAACGTCTTACGCAGCAACAGCTCAGTTAGTAGACCTTTCTGCATCTGAATTAATCACGTCTTGGTGAATTCGAAAATGAGAAAATGTATTAAAGACAAAGACAACTGAATTTTCTGAGACGGAAGTTGGTATAATACACATATCCTTCAGCTTCTTTATTCTATACCATGTGTACAACTAAGAAAGATATTTAAGATGCTTGGATTGAGCGAGGGAAAGGCTAGGATGTATTATCTCCAATCCAAGTATAAGGAGATGCCACACTTTTACTTAAAAGGGGAGACTTATAAAAGGACTGACTTCACTTTGGGGAGCTGGGAAATTTCTTTCTCGTTTCGTTGAAGCAATCGAGAAAAAGATGCGTAAGGCACTTCGCACAATTTACCTTGAAGAAAAGAGAAGAAAGGTGATTTCTCCCTTCTTTCTCCCTCATTTCTCTCAAAGAATCCAGCACCACAACCATAGTAACAACCAAGACTCAAAGTCTTATCTGGAGGTAGATTACTGTACTTACAAGAAGACTTATCATCCTCCTTTCCCCACTTCCTTATCTTTGCTTGACAAGAAAGTTTTACATTTTATTCTATCTACTGCTCAGAATCATCAATCCTTATTTTAACTCTACGTCTACGTACTCACATTACCCACAAATACTTTAATAATCTATAGATAGAGAAAGCAGTCCGTCGTGGTATTTTCTACTGGTAGTCCCAACAGGAAATACGCATGAATCTACTACGCCAAATTAAGGATAAGGTTTACCCTGAAACTTATTAGCTTATGACCTTTAACTGTACTGCATCTTTGCCATTGGTAGATGCAGTATTTTAATACCTGAGAAAGTCTTAGGAGTAACTAATGTTTCCATTCTTTTAATAAAAATGATGAATAAAGCGGATTGTCACTTTGGTATTTCAAAGAATTTTTAAAAAGTAAAGAACTGGATATGCTCTTATACCCGCTAGATTGCTAGATAACCATAAAGAAAGAAGATTAAATTGTAGATGTTAAGCTCTCAATAAAAGTAAAAGTTATTGGTTAAAGAATCCCTCAATCTGTCTTCCTTCCTTCCTCCCTTTCTCCATTCCACAGTATAATAAGTTCTTACAACTCCTATAAATCGTATAGGTAAACAGGCAAAAGGATCATGAGCCTTTTCTAACTCCCTATCAATTTAATCTCTTCTTTATTCAGAACACCCTTTCATTTCATCAAAAGTTCACACTCCGGCTGACTCAGAATCAGCCAGGGATAGACAGTTGGGCGGGTATCCGGCCAACTTCTTTTTACGTATCTTTCTGATGCTGTGATATTGATTGTGAGCCAGACAGAACTGCTAAGCTATGTTTTTGAATCGTTACCTTGAAAAAGTTATGATGATATTCAGGCATAAGTGCACTTCTTAGTGGGGAAAGCACTGCGTCGTCTCAAATGCAGTTAGACAGTATTTTTAACCACAGGAACAGAAATCACACTGTATATTTTATGTGTCCTGAACTTTTGCCTTTAACTTTTTTTTAACGGAATGTCTTATGATATCTCACATTGATGGTTAAAGAATTGCATTTGAATAGCATTTTCAATGACTTCAGCATTATATTTTACTACAGGATAGGTGTAAAAGATGCCAACGCTACTAAAAATACAAACTATAAAGACTGCTGGATTTATACGCAATGCGTAGTTAAGATTCACAATAAGTCAGATTCTGTATTGGAGCTGCATGGCATTACATAAAACCTAATTTGATGTAAAGTTAACACCATCATCATATGTCCCACTGACAAGTTTTAATCCCCCTTGACAGCTTACTACGTCCTTCTCGTTGTATACTAGATTCTCTAAATGATTAATTTTCCTGCCTCTTCTTGGCTACATTGCATTACATATAAATAATGAAATTACTACAACTACAAACTACCCAAAACTAACCGCAACAATTCTTTTACTCGTCTCATTCAAGTAGATCAAGCAGAAACAAAGCCTGATCGAAACCAAAAAAAAAAACTTTACAGAATCTTTATGAAAATTCTAAGCATAAACATTGCACTAAAAATGAATCATATCAGCTGCAACTTGCACGCATAATTTCCCCAGACGCAGAGCTCTAAGTACATGAACTTTCTGCTGATCAGTAAAAAAAAGTAGACAAGCGGTTTTCGTTTTATATCCTCCACTTCGATTCGCAGCATAAACTGTACGTAAAGGATAATACTATGAAAAGTATAAGAAGCTTACAGCACAGTACACACACGATGAGATAAAGTGCATTGTAGCCTGGGGTATCAAATATTGACTCTGACAAATGCACTTGGTCTCCAACCCGTCTGTGCTCGGAGAAAGATACAAATGGTCCGAAATGAATATCTACTCATCAGTCGTTGTAAGTGTGTGCACATTTCCTCCTTCATAGTACGACTGCCACTGCCTCATGTACTTCTCTATCTATACTTTCTGCCGCATGCTACCCACTCACTTCTATGCCTACCTACTTAACATTACTTCATAGAAAGAAAGGGAAAGTTCAATATATTTCACGCATAGAAATTGCAGATAGGAGGAGAGCCATTTTGATTGTATCCAAGGATAATAGTACCAGAGTTACAGCTTTGCCTCTCTACGACTGTTAGTTGCTTAAGCTTGGCCTCGCCTAGCGGTCTCTTTGGCTTGGTTCTTTGCCGGATTCACCTACATGTAGCCTAGTGTGCATTACATACGCCGTTTGCATTGTTAGGACCCATTCCGACGACGGAGATGAATTTCCCAAATCAATACAAAATAATAATACCATAGTGGTTACTTCTACTGTTCATTATGTGCTGACTTTCTGCATGTGAAGCAACTGTGAAAGTCGTAACTAGAGGAGAAATAGCCAGAGAGAAACTTTTTCGGAAACTGTTTTTGATTATCGTCATCATCATCAAGCCGAATCCAGCCTGGACTTTCCGTGCCATGGTCCGGCTATTCTGCTTTACACATTAGTAAACGAACGCCCAACCTATCAATATTAAACTTTCGGTGGAAACTGGTTACTAACTACAACTAGCAAACGACCACCGACTATCTAACTAATATCTAGTTGAAAGGATACGATAACATAGCACTTACGTGAACCACTATTGTCAACTTTAAATAGAGGAAATTAGTAATAAATCTATCTCTGGTATCTATCGCCGGCCGGATCGGATCCGATCCGAATTTCATTATTGTAGTCATTCCCGTCCTGAGCCTATTGTCCTCCGTTGTGTAGACCCAATATGAAATGCAGAGTATCACAATTAAACTACTAGTCTTGCTATCCATTGACTGTCGTACTGGTTATAGTATTACTGCTTCAGTACTATAAATCGCTTTTTGCCCCTAAAAACTCAACCGTGTCGAACCAGTTCACTTAATGCTGTCAACCACCTTCCACTAACCGAACGCTAAACAGACCGCCTTAACTGTGTGTATTTTAACATTATCTTATTGAAGGATATACCACAAATATTCATTTCAATTCGGGATTCTATCTAAACAAGTAATAATATGGAGTATTTAATTCTGTCTGTCCTAGGGATGCAGGCCACAATTTTGATCCGATTTTTTTCATTTTGGTCTCAAAAAATCCCATTTTTTCTTTTTTAAAGGACTGAAGGTTCGAAATTTTGACCTTAAAAGGTCACAAGTAAGGCGCTGCCGTAAACCTTGGCCTTTTGCTCATTCTGGTATCAAATAAAAGGTATTGACCTAGCAGTGGCATGTAATTGAGATTTGCGTGGAGGGGGTGCGCCCCTCGACCTAGAAAAGGTCAAAAGTATGGCGTTGCTGTAAACATTGACCGATTTCGCCGATCTTTGTGTCAAATAAAAGGTATTTGACCTAGCGGTTGCATATAATTGGGACTTGCTTGGAGAGGGTGTGCCCTCTTGACCTAAAAAGGGTCAAACGTACGGCGCTGTTGTAAACATTGTCCGATTTCGCCCTTCTTCGTGTCAAATAAAAGACAAGAATGAAACGGTGCCGCACATTTAATAACGCTCTTCGTGGTTGGTTGTAAGCTTATGCTGGACCCCGTGTAACGTATAAAAACACGGGCTCCTTTGGCTTGTAAAGTATAATATGGCTTGAGCTCTTAACTCCTAGGCTCAAAAACAAGTCTCAGACATTATATTAATGAATACTGGATAGAACTAATTTACAAGCATGCGCGAGCATACAAAAGTGCATACTCTATTCAACTCAAAGAAAACTACTTACTGTACACAGATTGAACGAAGTAACACACACTGAATTACTGAAGAGTGAAATCCACTAGAAGAGGAAACTCAACTAATGACCTCACGAGATAAATTACATCCTTTCCTTCTATAAACTGACTTTACCAAATTAAATCTAACCACACAGTGAAACCGAGTTGGTTAAATCATAAATTCCTGAGCTTTCCCAACCCATACCTTTATCTCTCTTGTTGCTACCAATTGAAGAGAGCCAAGAAGACCCAGAACTCATTGATCAAAAACAGTGTGCTCAAGTCCGCTCAACAACGAACACTTCGAATCTGAGGGCAAAACAAGCAATAATATTTAAGCAATAGTAAAACAATTTCTGTCGGAGTAGTTACCAAAACAAAACAAGAAAATTTAAGCTATTTCTACAGAACTATCTCAAATTCAAGCTTACATTATCAAAGAGCATGTGTATGGGTACATTTAGCTACCTAAATCCTTGCGCATATTAATATATAATATATTAATATATTAATATATCCTTGCCTTATGCATGATAGAAAAGATGTTTTGAAGTATCTTTAACATGGGAGAGATACCCCTTTTCACATGTAAAGGTTAGGCGTGCGGCATAATTAATGAGGGCGTCTTATGGGCCATGATTTAGGGTAATTCTGTACTGGTCTTTTGCCAAGAATTTGGTTTATATTTTTTATCCGGCAGTACAGCTTGTTGGATGTGTTGTAGCCATTCATAATTGGAGGAAAAAGTAAAACTTCAAATACGAAAGAGACGATGCAAAGAACAATATCATTTAAGTAAGTTCTCACGTCCACCATCCCAACCAATGAAGGATCATCATCTCCTAGTACAAAAGGCAATTATTGCAAATAATGTTACGACCACCGGATGGAGGATACAAATTGCTTTGAATGTTTTACAACATAGAAGACATACTCACGTACAATTTTAAAACATAAGATTGTTCTGCGCTATCCATCGTAGAATATTAATTTTAATGACTTTCGCCACAGGACACTTGTCACGTTATATGCATATATACAGAATATACGAGATACCTATTAGATTTTCTACTGATAATTAACTAGAATACATTTCATAGTTCAAAGAGGTTTATAATTCTTTACCTAGTACTGTAAAAAGACGGTAAGTTCTCTTCAGAGGCAGAGAAAAATAACGTCGTTTATACATTTGACATTAATTATAAATAGCGCAGTATACATACAAAGAACGAGCTGATCAGTTTTCGGTAAAATCACAATTACAAGAAGTGTTTACTGCCATATGCTTCTCCATCCACTCTGTAAATCTCGTTTAACTTTTGGTGGGAGACAAAGGGGTCTTTGCTTAATTAGTTTTAATATTAATTTTCATGTTTACTTCCACCTTATGCGAGCATTAGTTTAAAGATAAAGAACCCTGTAGTAAATTCATTTTTCTATTATTATTACAGAATTGTTAGCGTAATACTTACTAATAATATTTGCTAGATAATGTAAACTAGGGCTATGCAATTTAACCCTCCAGCACTTAATTGCCTCTGTATGTTACACATATCGTAATATTCAATTTGGCTATGGATTACACGTTCTCCATATTGAGTTCAGCAAACGAAGCTGAGAGCGGATATCATAGTATTTATTACCATAATCGAGAACGGAATTGGATATAAGGTTTCTAAGTGAGGTAGCCATTAAACAAATATAATCGTAGCAATAATCCCCTTTATCCATCTTGAGACGTTTAGTTAAGTTAAATTTAGTGTGGTCTACCCTACTACTGCCTGCTGCTACTGGTACTTGGTCAATTAAGTACTCAATTGGATTATTAGACCTAAGGTGTACTCTAAAGCTAAATAAGGTACAGTTAGTAGGTATTAGGTATGTCTGGTTGGTGGTGGGCTGACCGGCTTTTATACAATTGTAAGTATTAAGTATTACCAACTGGAGAGAAATTGTGCCACAGGAGATGAGAAACTTCTTATTCGGGAAGTAATTCTAATTATAATCATAATAACCAGCTTTGTATATAATTATGGTTGTTGCCCCACTGAAATTGTACACCACGGCAGATGTCAAGAATAAAATAATGAACTACCAAGATTCGACTCAAGAAAGGTAGTAAATGTTATGCTACGCAAGTAAACGTACAATGTGAGGCTAAAATAGGCAGGTAAAGAAGCTGTGATATAAATGTTTCAGTTCCACAGAAAGTTGAACATTTCAAGAAGTACACAATACAGATATATGTTTTGCTTTGCTCTGATTTCTAACATGCCTATTACATCCCTTATCTTCCTTCGAAAATAAACACTTTCGTATCAGTTCAACTAAGCTTTCCAAAATCAAATAATACCACACAACACCAGCTGCTAAATCGGCCCTGGAGAAAAACAGTATGATCTTGGTTACCACCTACACCCTATGAGAATTATTACTTCCTACAATGTGTCTTTCTAGACCAAATCAGAGTGATCAGTGAGCATAAAACAAGAACAGCTGAAGCAAGTTTTTAACAAATAATCTTACGGCAAATGATTACCCGAGGAAGGGTAAATGAATTAGAATCACTCAGTGATTTTATCCATATTATCTTATACGCGATCGAGTTTTTCCATTTACTTTTAAATGCACAATAGGTTATTGTTGTAATCGTATCGCGCAGGGGAAAGAATCACAATCCAGACGGGACTAGACCACGACCGCTATGATCGCATTCAACGTAACTGTATCATGTGGAGTTTGATCCTTTAAGATACAACTTACCAATGATAAGATATATTCTTGTCTTACAAATTCAACTAAACGCTTAGGAATTCCATTTATATTTTTAGGAATAATCAAGCGTCATTTCTGCGGGTATTCGGGCGAAAAAGGATGGATGAAAAAGTAAGGGTATTAAAAAGGGTGAACAAAAAAGTAAGCGGATAATAGAGTTAACGGAAAACAAGGGAAGGGTTTAATAAAGTAAAGGAAAAATGGAACGGAATAAACGGTTTTTGCCACAACGAGGCTAAAGTTGCCATTATTTTTTCGCCACATATGCCAAAATGATTTAAATCGTGAATGAAACACCCAAACCGAAATACAAATTGAGAGCCTTACTGTTATGTAATTTTTTATTCCTGCTAAAAATTCTCAGATTCCTATGAAAGTAGAAATTTTGGAAAAAATTCCAAACTTTTTCAGCAATCCCAAACCAGGTTATGGTGGCTAAAGTACAACACTGAAAACTGTATAAAAAGCTCATGCACGCACACCTTAAACATTATATATGCAAGCATATTGTGGGTATATCATTGATGAAAAAGGGAGCAACGGTTTGTTTTCCCTTTACACAAGAGGTTTATCAAATCTACGTTAAACATAAATGCACTACTGTTAATTTTAATTTCCAGAAAACTCCAAAATACTCGCTGGCTGTCTGTTTAATCTTACCTTCTAATAAATCATATTACGAATACTGACTATTTCATACTTTACTTTATCAGCACTTACTTTATTATCAATTTACTTAGCCATCCGCTTACTTTTTCGTCCCTTTATTTTAATATACTTTTTCATCCACTTCCTCTTTCATGCATTTAGTCTTAAAAATCAAATGCAGTTTAATTTATGTCATCTCTACGTTGAAGCATATCCGTATAAGGTATCAAAATGAATTTTCGGTACTTAACTTCATACTTTGTCTGCATTACTTTTAAGTTTCAATAAAATTTTTACAAAAGGTAAGTTACTCTAAAATATCTTTTATAAACGTAACTTAAACTTTAAATTACTTGATTTCAATTCCAAACGTCTACCTTTTTCAATCAACATCCAGCTGCCAGCATGGCTGGCAGTTTTACCAAGTTAAAACCAAGGATCTTGGACTGCGTCTAGGGTCGTGATTTAAGCTGGTGAATCTGATTCACCTCAAGCGATAAGTTAAAGCGGAGGGAGGGTCATTGCAGGTGTGTGTTCTGCAATGAAATAGAAATTCCACGTCCCATTAAAACTACAAAAGACAGCTCGGCCGTCCTACTTCTTCTTGGAGCTTGCATCTATCTTCGAGCTACTCAAATTTAAAACTCGATACTCCGACGAAAACTACTACATTTAAGCTAACTAACTACTATACAATAAAGAGTCATTTTCATTTTTTACTACAACTGCCAGACTACAAACACATGCCTACAACACTTAAAGCCTAGCTGTTTGTGACTTGAAGCTGAAGGGTAAAAATTCCACTCCATGAGCTCTGTTGTTGTTGGAATTTTTAATAAATCAAATCAACCGAATATCTTATCCATGGATCTTTTCTTCAGAAAAACAGCTATCGACTGTGCGCTTATTTTATCTTTGCGGTAAAGAAAATCGCTTTTACAAAATCTATCCAATTTATGGAATGTTCTTGACCACTGAAAAATTTACTTCCCAAAGAACTTAAAAGTTAAATTGTATAAAAAGGTGACGTAAAGCTAAGAAGTTAGTACCAAATAATTTGATGAATTTAAATCCCTGAAGTTAAGGAAAGGTCTATGCATCACTGATAAGAAATAAGGCAAAAGCAATGCCCCATTCTATCTGTAATTACTGCGGTAGTGATCCAATCTGCTGCTATCTGCAATATAATACACCACGGTTATTGGAAAGTAAATTTCAAGCGATTCCATTACATATTTCATTCCCATCAGAGGCCAGCTAAAACACCCAAGTGAGTAGAGCGTCCTCCTATGAAATAAAAAGTGTAGGAAAAAACATCACGGAAATATTAAACCCATTCTCGATGATTTACTGCACAATGAACCCAGGGTTAAAACACTTACACCAAAACCTGTGGTCAGAACACATAAAAGGCACATACGGATCTCCAATATACAAAATTAAAACGCATTCTCTCTTTTCTGTTCTTGTAGAGTTAAATATTGCATCAAGCAAACTTCATCCAACTCAATGACAGGCAGGAAGAGAGAAGGTATATACTTACTACGTACTTTACACGTACTACCTTCTTTATTAGTTATCTTTCGAGGTACAAAACTAAAATCTGATCTCTGTATATTATTGGTTTTGTTGTTTGCATGCTGGAGCTGGAGTCCAGTCAATTCCATTTTAACTACCCACATAATCCACACCACATTAATGTCAAATTGACATTGCCAATACGGTTTATGACTTTCTTTGTCCTATCACTGAGTCCTTTAAACTTGATACGTGAATACGAAATTACCCTGGTCCGTCAACAAACCTTTGAGATAGTATTCCACTTGTTTAATTGAAAAAATTAACATAAATTCGGCCCTTTAAATTGTCAAAAGCATCAGATTAAATCCAAGGGTAAACTTTTTTCATGGTTATTCCGCTTACTTTAACCAAATCATTAGTAAAGCCAACTCATTAATATCAGAGGTGCCAAACAGTAACGTTGGCTAAATAAAGTCAACACAGCATCCAGCTAATTTTAACAAACTTATCGATGTGTGTGTCTCCGGAAAATAAAATGTAAAGAAATCTTGAAAACATTTAATTTTTTCCAAATCTGCAGAAAAACATTGTAGATATCCAAGCTACCTTGGGCTGTGTTCCATAATTCCTTCTGCTTACCATGCAGTGTTATTTTCTCGATAGAGCAATCGTAAACATTATTATGGTCATAACTGCTTTGCATTCATCCACGCGATCATCCTTACTTATGTTACTTTCTTACTAATAGAAATCACCAATCCACTACATAAGAGACGGATGTATATAAGCCAGAGTAACATATACTATTTTAACTTTTACAGAAACACACAACGCTCCAAGAAGAGGTTATGGAAAAAGGAAAAAGAGAAACTAAAAAGGGCAAAAAACCTTCAGTGGAGTGCATAGTGATTCCGTCTCCAATTGGGAAATTGATGGAGATGGATTAGTCTTACTACTAAATCAACACAACTTGACATATCCTCCTCTTCATTTTCTAGTAAGTACAAGTCTTCAATCTTCTTACAACAGCTTCAGTACAGCTTTATGTTAATAACTGCATATCGAGTCGTTTAGTTGTTGTCGTCATCAACTGCTCCAAACTAAACCTCTCTGATATAGAAATTAACGAATTACCCGCTAGATCGTTCAATCGAATCGGCCAGCCAACAAGGCAATGTAATCTAATGCTGCTTCAAATTATTAAGGCAACTAATTCTTAGTAGCGAACGCCAGTCCAATATTATTTGAAACTCAGTAGGAGTAACAATCCGACAGCAATCTTCTAAGAATTTCAGAAAGGGTTTTTCTCTAACATAATAAAACTCCTTGCACAATACTTACTTCGCTCTCGAAACACAATCGAATCCTTCTTACAGTCTGTCAGTGTCAATTTTTCTCAAAAAATAAAGAAAGTAACAGAAGCCGTCTATTCAATTCACTTCCATCTACAATACTATTACTGACTAAAATGTTACTTAAGAGCAAAACTTTACTTTCGACCCTAACTTATTAACTTAATGTTATGAAGCAGATCTAAATTGTACATATGAGCAACATAATGCTCTTTTAATAGGGATAAGATAATTTTATTTTCACGTGATTAAATATGAGTCGCGCTTAAAAATACTTCAGCCTCTGATTAAAAACAGTCTTTATAGTATCACCATTACCACCCAGCTTTCTTCTCGCTCACTTTGCATCTCAAATTTACATATTTACTTCAAGGACCTGTAAAAGGGTGAAAAATACCTTAAGTAAATTACAAAATATCACAAGATCCCCTGAGGTTACGACACGGAAAGTCTGGTGAAAGCTTTGAGCTTAATAAAACAAAAACCAAATCATGCCGAGCCAAAGTCACCAACCACAACTAACTTTGCCGTACCAAACAGCTTATCTCTTCGTAGCGGTTGGTGGTGATGAAAACCAAACCAAATTCAATTCATTAATGAAAATAATCTTAATCTTTCCGAAACTGCCTATTTCCCAACGAAGATCAAATTATACTCTATTCTTCCCTGTTACAAAACGTATATGCATATGGGGACACACAGGTTTATAAGTTTGTGTTAGGTACTATTTGAATCTAGCTTTGAAATTAGATCAGAGGTTAAGTGTCCTATCAACCGTCAGGTAGCAACATCAGATATCAGGAATTGCAATTCTACCAGCGCCATTGTTATTATTATCCGTCATACAAATATTATTTTACTTTCTCATATTTCCATAACTCCTTCCAGCAGCATTTTAAAATATGATAAGCCTCAGCATCCATCACGTTACGTTGCTGTTGTTCAAGACAGCATGTACTCACCAGCAGCAGTTGTAGACGGTAACTATCACTTCTGCTGCTTAAAAGTTCCAAGAAATTGCACGTGCACTTGTAATCAGGCAGATATGAAGTCAATAGAACAACAAAAACGCTTTATATGCATCAAAAGTGTTGCATAAATGACTCCCGTTTTCTGGAAACCTTTTCCGAACCCTCTACAAACAAAGGTCACAAATGGATTTTGACCTTGAAATCATATTTCCGCGAACGTTTCAACGTTTAGAAGTAGTCTAAGCAAGATTTGATTGAAATAAACGAGTGCCACTCTTGTTCTCGTCTTACGACTACGACCATAGGCAAGATTGAAACTGAACAACTAGGATACATTGGTACTAGTGGGTACTAGTATATGCAGACGTAGCTCAGCCCCAGAGCGGAAACGAGATTTCACTAGAAAATTTCTTTGATGAATGCAACCAAACCGAAACATGCACATACATCTAGTTTAAGTACTTTCACATATCATATAGAATTAAAGTACACATTTACGTGGTCTTGGTCTCTAAGTTCCTTATTGCTTTTCGTGAAATACAACCACCTTTCCAATCGAATATTATAAAGAACGGAAGAAGCATTAAAGAAAGCCTTCGTCGAGTAGAATGAGAAACCCATCTAGATCTAACTCAACTGTCAATTGTATAAACTGAATTAAATTATATAGAAGACTGTTATTTGGGATATTTCGAGTCGTGTAAAACTTTCCAGGAACAGCTTTTGACTAAATTAGCGTTCCAACTTACCTATAGCTATCTGAAGTCCCTAATAGCTCAACCAAACCAGTGGTGTGACCCAAAGGTTATCAGCAGAAATATTTAAAATGCTAAACACTACTCTTATTTCTCCTGTCTGCCACTGCCACCGCTACTCTTACGGGATTCTTGCACAATAATTACCGCTAGACAACACTAACAACAGGAACAATAATATTAAATGATATTCCACCTCCATCCCTCTGTCTGCGTCTATAATACCCTTTTCTGTATGTACAAATGAACCTGAAGGTATAAACATAATACTTGGTTGTTTGCAATGGTAACAGGAACACAAGGTCCTTAGCCCACAGACCACAATACCACCTTAAGTCTCCAAATTTATGTATTTCTAGTTTCAGTGGTCTCTACTACTCTCTCGGGTTTTGTGTAATATTATTACCGACCTCAGCACCACGGACGCTACTGGCTACAGACGTTTGGAAACAAAGGCTTCAGTTTCCAGAAGTAAAATAAGTAACAATACTTAGGCATACTGACGAGTCTGGTGGTTGGTAGAAATAAATATTAAGAATGAAAAACATCAACGTTTATGCAAATAGATGGGAAAGAGTGTTCTGTATGGTGGTTCTGTAAACCAGAGATGAATGCTTCCATTAGAATGTTTGTGCTTTATACTTATAGGAGGTGTCATTAGCTGAATTACTTTTAATATAAGGTTTCGTGTAGTCGTGAAGTAGCAATGCGATACGGTTGGTACACTTAAGACTTCAAACCTAAAACTCCTTCTCTGAAATCAGATGGAAGTTTTGTTTTAAATTCTAAATAATGCCTCTACCTCACTCATTAGCATGAAACGGCTCATTTGAACGTAAAGCAGACCTTGTTCATAGGAACAATCAGCGAATCAGCTTTGACGGTCTTCAAGATCACCACAAGATATTATGCTACCAAAATTCTTTGGACTCAAAATTAAAAAAAATAAATATGCATCTTTGATACAGATCTGTAGGGTAATTAATATAAGCATTTATGTAAGGTTAAGCAGTCAAGTAGATGAAATAAAGGCAATAGTGTGAAAATTAAACTAAACATACCTTTTTAATGACTCCTTGGTTCGTCCCGACAAAAGCGACTGTGTGTTGCTCCGTTGCAGTTAGGGCGATTGATGTGAGAAGCGTTTCGGTGAAACGGATTGCGGCTGTTTGCGTTATAGGAATCTCACCAGAGATTTTCAATCCTACTTCACAAAAGCTAGGAATGTTGCCGGCCCCCTAGTAAAAAATCATCAATAAAACAAGCATTAATTTTAGTAACTCCACTTTCCCACAAATAAATGCGGTCACTTTATTTTCCTGACTACTTAATTAATGAACACTTTTATTTGTACATGCTACTGGTGCCAATTTCTCGGCCTAAAAAGGTTTAAAGAAATCTCCCACCTTTAAACTAAAGAACTAGCTAATTACAGAGACTAGATAAAATGTTCTGATGTAAAAACTCGGAAAAACAAATTGGACCGGAAATTCTGAACGGATGCACATTTTTCTAAAGCTTCTCCATCCGAAGTACCTTTTTGATTTACACTGACAGGGCATACCCATTACGTAAGGAACAGACTATGCATAAGGTACTGAAAAGAAAGTTTATAAATTGAAGGAAATCCTACCTATAACCACAACCTACACATTGAACATTACGCAGGATGGATATGGACATTATTAAAAGGTACCAAAAAAGTGAAAACTCAATTCACCATGAAGATTCTACATTAACTAGTATACATTCTTCCATACAGGCTTCGACCTCGGCCGCTACTGAACTATTGAGCACTGAGCCTAATACTCTGGAAAAAATTGATCGAGATTGAATGAATTAGGATGATGGAGAAGGGCTGATCAATGCTGGCTCACGTTTAGGAATGAACTTCGTACAAGAGTTTCTTTCTCGGGGATCGATTGAGTTTATAGTGGGAAGAGATTTTAAATAAAATATTAGACAGGTAAGCAGCCAGAGAAAGTAGATTCATAAATTAATGGAGAAGAAAAGATTATCCTTGAAACCACTTTGCGATTTGGAAGAACCCTAGCACCAACTATCTATCTATCTATTATCTATGCATGCATCTGCTTTCAAGTCCTCTTAAATGAGGTACTTGCGACTTTCCCAACGGGATTCTATCGAGTCCATTGAATAAACTATTTTCTTTATACTATACAACCTAAATCCAAGCTAAAAATAAGATGGATAGGAGCAGAGAGAAGAACCATCATGAGCATTAAATTTATTGCGGTGTGAAGATAAAGTAACTACCACCCATTTCTACCAAACCGCAGGTAGTAGCAGTCAAACTAACTTTAAGAAATATGGTCAAACACTTTACTGCTGCAAATACTTCTAAATTACTAACGACTAAGCATTTTTGGACATTTTGGAAAGCTAAAAGAAGCATTATGAGAAGCTCAAAAAAAGCATTTTGATGGTTACTCTACTTTTAAATCGTCAGTTGTAAATGCTAACTCAAAAATTGTAGTCTCTGTTCAAAGCTTGCTGATTTTGTTGCAGCAATGCAGTGAACCTCTTAAATTTATAAAAATATGTTGAATTAGAATTTCCTGCTGTAAATGTATGATTTTGACGAAAGGCTTTCGTAAAGTCTACGATTGATTACCCATTTACAGCAAAAATATCCAATAAAAGTAGCAAACCATGCGTGTTCAAAACGAAAATCTCGCTTGAAACATTAAAGTCGTACCCCGGTATAATTCCCCACCCCAATTTAATGCCCCATGGTGAATCGGGGTCCGAATCAATAATTCCCCTGGGGCATTAAAACGGAAAATACGGTAACTTTAAAAAAGTCTTGGTAGCATTTTTACATTTACATTTCACGTTGATGGAAGAATTTAAACAAAACATTGTTATCTGTTATTGTTATTCGAACCATGAAATCAAAATACAACTGTTTTTAAGGATAGACCAAAATCGACCCTCTCATATTTTTTAATTGTAGTCCAGGCCACTTTGGTAAACCAATAAAAGTTATCACTGGCTCTAGATCTCTTCTTCAAATTACCTTCATACCTAATAAAAAAATTAAGTAAGAGTTCGACTTCTAAATCAGCATTGTGAGCCTTTTATGTTGGACTTTGAAAACCCTTTGTTACCGTGCTTTCTTTAATTTCTTTATGAGGAGGGAATTATGTGGCCATCTTAATTAAGTCATCGTAAGCAGAGGATTGTTAATTGAATCCAAAATAAACCCAAGGGATAAAGAGAGGCCAGAAGATAAATAAACGAACACGTAGCAGAATGCAAGGTTGCAAATGGGTTTCGTTAGCGTTTACGGTTTTATGACTTGATTGCCCTTTCAATGTGAAACATACTCATTTTTTCGAATGTTTGTCTTTGAACGGATTGTGATTTTTCCGTTGTTGTTCAACAGTTCTAATCAATTATAATTTTAAAGTTAGACATTTTCCACAGAACCACACTTTGTGCTTCTGATGTACAACATTCATAATCACACAAGCAAACCACTATAAAACAAATACATCTAACTTGAAACAATATTACAGTATTGAACGAGCGATAAGGAAATCGAGATTTCTCCAAGGATTTCTCAACTGCCTAATAACCATACAAACAAAATGGACTGAATGACTAAAGTTTGCATAGTTTTAAAATTGTTTAAACGAAGTAAACATTTGAACTACACTACTACACGAGCCTGTAAATTCCTCGCTCTTAACAACACAAAATTGCACCCCTGTATTGTTATTTGCTATTTTTTCCATACAATTTTTAAATGAAAACCAAAGTTTACAACTGACTCAACAAGCGCTAGTCGTTATAGAAAAAAACACATCACCATATTAGCAATAAAATTAAGGGTCCGGAGTAGTTTAGCAACGGTCACAGGTCACCCATAAGAACCCCATGTTAAAAACTACTTTTTTTCA
>JAQFZX010001689.1:0-26165 GCA_034682405.1 Hydroisotoma schaefferi | reverse complement strand
GCAAAAAAATCCATTGGCCTAATCTAAAATTATACGGAATCCTTTATGTATCACTTCCATCAATTGGCCCTGTACATCTTACGTGTTTTACTGTAGTATTACACTAAAGCGTAATGTAATTAAAGTTAAAAAATGTATCAATGACCGAAAGTTTAACTTTAAATAATATATAAATTTCTGTGGGAAATGCTCCTGATTTGTACTTAATTTCTGAAGGCTATATTTTGATCATTTTACTGTACGGATATTCAACTACCTTTAAAGGTAGTATTCAGTTTTTGCATTCCACATTTTTGCATTTCAAAAAGCTAAACAGACGTACAACGTAGGACTTAACGAGTATTTTTTCAGTTAGTTGCGTATGCATGCATCGATTTATACCAGATTGTATCTTGAGATTGTATTGTATTTGTCATGATCGCGTACAATAAGCAGGACCTTTGGAGACGATCATTTTCCCAAAGCAAGTGATGCAAGATGATCCTTTAATTCTTAAGAGATTTGGAGACACACTCGAATCCATCAGACACGTACAAAAGATTACTTCTAGGGCTTAATAAGTATTTAATACAAAAACATCAAATATATCATTTAAGCCTGTCTCATCAATAAAACCCTCTAGTAAAATTAAAATAGTCTTGACGGAGAAGCAGTGGACAATGCTCGTGGTCGTATATATGAGGCATCGTATCGTATTATTTTTATTTATTTATTTAATTTAATTCATGAGTTTTATAAATCCTTTGTTTTTAAAGATTACAAAAAGACTCAAATTGCTTCTGTATAGTTGATACATTATGAGAGTGTATGAAAAATTCCATTATCTTCACTGTATTGACTTTTGGAAATGGAAATACCAAATGTACAAACTTCTGACTTTTTATATTATTTGACCAGAAGAACGTGTAATAATGTCAAAAATTATTTCTTAAATTTGTCCTTGCATTAGATTATATGGTACGAAGTAAAAAAATGCAGAAGTTACATAAAGTTACTGTTTTTAAGCCCTGAACTGACTGTGATTATTACCTAGAGTAAGGATTATGGTATTTATTATATTTAAACGCCACGCGACAAGCTTAAGGTCACTAGAACCGAAAAAATCCTCAGTTTTATGCAATTTTGTAATGTCGTCTCCCCTCCGTCTAAACTTCGTAGTTATAGTTGGATGATCAGTCGGAGGATTAAATATCAAGTTGACTTTCTCCACCACGTATCATTTCTTTTACCCGGTCCCATAGTCCCTGTTGATTGTTACATGGTCGACAATGAATGAAGGGATTAAACGGGAACATTTACTTGAGACTTTAGAGTTGGTGGGTGAGTGTGTCGGATGAAAAAGTCACCCTCGCTCCCACAATTGATGCTCATTTACAGTGTCAAATAAATATCACAAAGTAAGTAGCTCCGATTTCCCCTTCCTGCAACATTACTAGCGAATACTTTACGCAGTAAAGTTGTAATATAGGGTTGCGCTATTCTATTGTAAGTATTATTATATAACCCGGGTATTAGCTGGAAAGGATTTTATTTTATCACCAGTAGAATGGGATCGGGCACCCGGGTAGTAGATCAAGTACGACACCACTCACACAAAAGTCACCCGTTTCTTTCCCCAATTATAATCTCATTCGTTTGAAATTCAACCGTCCGATCGAGGGCTTGCTATCATTACCAGTCCCTTGTGCTCTGTTCCAATGCTAATGCAAGATTTTTTATGAAAAAGCGAGATTGTTAGAAATTTCAAGTTATTTTGTGAATAATTCTGACTGGTTGATATGCTTTGATAGTAATTTTAAGTAGAGAGAGGAAAATGCATTTGTTTTTTTTAAATGGTTGTAGGCAACAGGCAATAATGCATCATTTATTAAATTTTATTGAGTCTAGGGCGGACACATGAAAGCAGTTTGGGATTTAGGGAGTAACAAGTTAAACGACTTTGTAAGCTCCGTTGTGGTTAATTTGTTAGAAGGATTTGGCTGAAAAATCTTTTTTAAATCCAGTAGACGACACAGACATGACCAACTCCTTGGATGATAAAACTCCACCTTAAATCCACCAAGGGCCATTAAATTAATCGTATGTATTATGTGGATTTGAGTCACATTTACATATGATTTAATAGTAAAGAATTAGGAGCGTAAGTTCTAGCCAGGATAGGAAGGAGTACGAATGTCGCTGAATAAGTTAAAGGGTTGGATAGTAGAGGATAAGAGGAGGATAATGATGATAAATTTTAAACTTTACCGTAGGATATTACATACATTAGAGTTGTCAAGCTCCCATTTGTATTTCAAGTCTACTCTGGGGATTTAAAACTTTCCCAGGATCAACTTTTCTTCTAAATGTATATAACTTACTTTTAGTTTGTACATTTTCAAGCTACTCGGCTCTTAGATCTCAAACTTTGTACAATTTATAGTATCATGCCTCAATTCTGGAGAGCAGGGTTTCACAACAGGTTCTACTGTGCTTCCTTTTAAAACTTCAAACATTTATGTCATGATTTTGCCGAAAAGATAGCATTTTTTCATTTATTACACTCGGGGAATTAGTATGTGATCCGAAATTTAGGAACTAACATTGACTACATGTAGTAACAGTTTATGGCAAACGAGTGATTAGGTGACCTGGCCTGACCTAAAGGGCCCTTAGGTTTTGGGGCAAACCTAAAAAAGGGTCATAGTCTCTAAAACGAAGATTTTGATCAGAACTTTATAACATAGGGTTTTTGATTTTTCAAAATAAATTTAATACTATACGTATCTGGTTTAGGGGTATCCAAACCCCGAACCTTATCCCTCCTCTTTGGCCTTACCTTATTAACCCCATACGGAAGAGTGGTATAGTACATATAGTAATCATGGGCTGTAAAATGGCCAAGAATAATAGGAAAAAGTTGGAATATTTGCCACAAAGTTAGGACAAAGCGGACAGATATTTATGACTTTGTAAAGATGTCACTTTCCTTTGCAAAGAAAGGATTGTGGAAATAGTAGGCGCTTATGGAATATGTTAAGTTAGAAAGGAAGGAGATAATTGTGTTTTCTCAACTTTCATTTGTGGTTTTAGCTCTTCGTCTTGCTTTTACTCATTGTTTGAAAGAAAGAGAGAGATAAGATGGAGAAAGTTGGCTAGATGGAATTCCTCAAGGCTTAACTCCTCCAATGAGATGACGATGACATGGAAAGTTGACCCTCACTTTTTACTCTTTTGTCTGAACAACAGTAAAGGGAAGTTTTCAAGTAGGAATTTATTTAACTTTAGTTAGTAAGGATTAAGGGTATAACGTTAAACATTATTTGGAAGGGTCCAGAATAACGTAACAATTCATTCACTTAAACTGCTAGGGGTTTCTTTATTTTACGATACCCTTAATACGCTTACTTTCTAGTAAAATTAAATTGAATTATTTGAAGTCAAATATGCGATACCATACGCGTCATTCACTCATTTATTTATAACTGAATTCGAAACCAAAGCTATAATTTTAAGAAATTATAACAGAGTAAATCTATACGGTCTTGTTAAGCCATGCAAAACGTCTAACTGAAAGTATATTTCAATTTGTTTCAGTCCATTTCCCAAAATTATGTTCTTAAATGCAGCTGTACAGTTTTTTGCAACTTTTTCAACGAAATAAAGTACCCCGAGGGGGATAGAAGTGCCCCTTAAGAGAGCCAACTTTGACGAAATAATTGAGTCCGATTCAGGGCTGAGATAATGGAATAAGAGAAAGTTAATTCGGACAAGAGATCTGATCAAATTTTCACACACAGACAATGGGACAGTGGAAGTAGAAGTAGGGCCAAAATAAACTTTTTCATCTGAGATTAACTATGTCCTGTCTGCCGGGGAAAAACTGTCTCTTTCTTATCATTTATCTTCAGCAACTCCTTCCTGTTGACTCCAACTATTTGAGTAACTGTCTCCGTGCTGTACTAGAGTCCGCTTGGTATATCAAGCTATACTTAAATGGACTTTAGTCGAAATTTGGAAACAACTATTCCCGTCGTATTCCCTACAGTTGCTTATAATGTACCGTAGGGAAGATTTTCTTAAGGAACGTCCTAAGGAGCTATCCAGGAAACAGGGCGAAATAGTTGTTTAATCTTAATTGTTTCCTTGAAACTTCACTTAGACATTTCATTAAGTCAGCGCTACACTTTTGTTAAAGTTAAACTTAAATAAACACTCAAAACATTGAAAATGAATAACAGAAATTCAAACTCTATATTATTATTTAGTGGAAGTTATTGGGTCTTACTATAACTCTGTGAATGAATAACTCTGTAAACATCTTCCTTTCTAAAGTATGCAAAATACAACCCATTAAAGCATGCATTTATTTAATGTTTCGACGAGTGTATATAAGCCGCTTTCTCCATAATACGGAGATCCAAATCGACTGGATTTGATAAAATATGCCATGTCATTAAATGGTATGGAAGCACATTTAAGCTTTTATAGCATAGCTTACAAAACTTCGTTCTGAGTTGTATGCTGTATCGCTTTTCTCATTTATGGTTTAACTCGGCACGGAATTCCCGTGTGAGTTGAGTTTCTCTACCAACTGAACTGAGCCATTCATCAGTGCATGGAACTATGGAAGGGCTATATAAGCCAACCCTTGGTCGCCGTTTGCCGAAGTGTTTTTATAATTTTGATCGATGGCTAGAAAAACTGTTGATCTCTGACTCTTTTTCATCTCTGATGATGATTAATCTCCGCTAAATACTCCCTAGCCTCACTCATTCAGTGTTGGATGGAAAGAAATCATTTGGATATGAATGCATAACAAGATCCATCTTTTTCCTAAGTCAATCTGCTTCCTATCATTCAAATCCAACTATTACTACTGTTGAATATACTGTACTTGCTTACTTGCTTGCATGCTTTTATCAAAATTAGTATTTATGCAAGATTGTATATGAGCTGTCAGAACTTTTTTTATTCATTTGCGTGATACTTGCTTGATCAATCATAGTTACTTCATTTCTCACACTTCTACTGCTGAAGGAAGCGTGATAGTGTCAAGCTAAATTACATACTAATTATTCTTTGTTCACTAGTAGTATGCGAAAACACTGGATGCTAAATCTATATGGAACGAATAATCGCTGTAGGAAAGGAACTAAATAAGGATTTAGTGTACCAAAATTATAATGTTTTTAGAAATTTCTTACGGGTCCTTTTTTTATACGACTCACTCTTTTAAAAATTATGACATTCATGAAAATAAAAAATTCAATACAAGTGGGTGTGATTTGATTTGGTAGTCTTTCACCTTCAAGTTGATTGCCTTTAATTAAATGTTCAATAAAATGATGCCCTTCCTTCAAACAATTTAGGCAGAATAAAGTAAAATGTATTAACGGTTTATTCTAATGAGATGTCAGTACACTTTAGAATATTTTTGACATCATATTTATCTTAGAAATCAAGTAGGCTAAACATTAAGTTTCATAAACGTGAATGTACATAGTTGGTTAACTAGTTAGTGGCTATTCCCGTTACGCAAAGAGCTTGCACGCAATTTTTTAATTATTGCAAGGTGTGAAGGATGACGCTGATTATAACTCAGAGATATGTAGGCTGTACATTTTAAACAAGTTTATTAAACTCCTCCAAAATTAATATTCCAAACAATTTTACAGAATTGAAAAAGTGTTTTTCAAATTACAACCGTACCGTTAAAATTTAAATAACGCTTTCACCCTGAAATCAAAGAGTTGACAAAAGGCCAAAAACATTTATGTCCATCCTTATTTCTATCCTGAATCAACCTTCAAGCCTAAAATCGATGAAAAGACTTCTTGGCAAAGAAGTGCTCGTTCATCGTTTATTTAAGTGAATTTAATACGAAACGAAGAAGGCGTAACGTACCTCCGTGTATTTCTCCATTGTAAACGAACATCACGGCCGGGTTGGTAAATAAAGTGAATTGAGTTTTTTTCTTTTGAATTCGTGAAAAAAAAGCCGAGCAAGATGAAGATAAGTCAGGGTTTGGAAAAACGACTGACATTTTACCTCTTTTTGTGTCAATGCCAGTTTTTTAATTCATCATCACCATCTTTACATTTGTTTGAACCCCGTAGGCCTACTACTGATACTGCTACTACTATTCCACCTTATAATTCAGAGTAGTTAATGACAATTTAACCATCTCACACGTAGTCATGCATCTATATTTAAATCACAGATTTAGGTATAGTATAATAGGCTTAAATGCAATTTTGACATTGCATTGCCTTATTGCTATCATCTATTCGTGTAGGGGTACGTAAGGGCAGTGCGTGAGATCCTGTGACTAAATCTAACTGTACTTCCTTCCTCATTGTTGAATTCATGGTGGAAGAGGTTAACTAAGTTGCGACAAAGTCATTGTTTCTGTTGATCCAGGTGTAAACATAAGTTTACTTTAAAACAAAACATGGTTTGGCTATTATTATTTAACACACTTTGTGAATATTAATATTCGAATGATAAACTAGAAGCTTTTATTGTGGAAAGATTGTTGCCCTTTTCATTAAATGTAAAATCTAGCAACGAAGTTTGCAAAATTTAATTAGTAATAGAGTTCTAGTCATATTTGACTCGGATGCATGCATTTTTTAAAGCTTTGCATAGGAGCAAATAAAATTTATTATACTGGTAAAACTGCACTGTTGACGATGAGAAAGTAATTCATAGCTTTTTAAACAGAATGCCATCTTCCATGAACCATGGTATAGGCATGGCTTAAAAATACGGCAATCATTTATATTTTATGTCATGCAAAGTGTAATATGATCAGTTTTGAGGCAATTAGTGGGGACGCGACGTGGAAGAGAGCAGACGTTACAAGGACACGGACCAGTTCCGGTCTGGTTGATTGTTGCAAAAGGTGACAGGTCAGAATGGATATCAGGCTCGTGTCCCAACCTTCATGGCACGTGTCATCGAGCAGAGACACTTCCCCATGAGAAAGTTTCAGAGTTTTCATTTAGTTTTACTGCAAATAAAAAAGGTAGTCATACTCGAAATGGTAAGGTTGATAGTGTTTATGTTTAGAAATAATAAATAAGTAGGCAGACAGCAGCAGGAATTTGATTTTGAAGAAGTGTATTTTTTCAATTTTAAACAAGCTATATTATAAAATAAGTTTTGGTTAATTTGTTATTAAATCAGATTCCGCATCATCGTCAGAATTCTCTTAAATCTCATAGTGAAGATTAAGGCAAACAGAAAGCTAGGGTCGCCTTACCCGTCTGTCATATTTGATAAGGTTAAGTTAGCTGCACTAGTTTAGTTGAAGGGACCCTAGGCCATGTTATGCTGGCTTGACTCTATGATAATAATACCATAACTTTTTACGCTCTACCACTCCTAAAATGTAGGAGAGAGACAGCATATTCCCTGCCCCGGTGTGTGCAACGATCATTCTTTGTTTTCGTTGCCTTAAATGATGATATGATAACGATATGGAGGAATTAGTATGCCTACGCAACAAACCTACTCCCAAGTTCAGTCTATACAGATTTATGAATTTGTGGGCCTTAAATAGATGAATGGGGGAGGAGGATAAAATGAAATCAGATCTGTGACTAATGAAACCATAAGAGTTGACAAAAGGCCCCGTTTTCATTTCCCATGCTGAACCAACTAAACATTATAAACTTTACTATTGACTGTGTGGTGCTGCTGGTTACTCGATCGTGTAAAAAAAAGGCTCCAACCACATCATTAGTTCCTGCCTGTTCTTTTCACTGTCATGGACTACTGCTTGCTCTAGCTGAAACTGCTACTAATCGAATAATAGAAAATAATAAAATACAAACCAATGTCAAACCCTTTACTAAATATGCTAAGTAAGTTACTGAAATGGAGTGCTAATCTGTATTGAGCAGTTATCCACTCGTGTGTAATTCTTGCTTGAATAGTTAAATAATTAGCTGTAGCAATGGAATAGTTGACTGCGTTTTGCATATTTCTCATGGATTTAATTAATTATTAGCAAATCAGTATGGTTCATATTCCTATGACATGCTTAACACTTTCATGAGCTTTAAACTAGAAGATGTGAAGTTGCATGTGTAATGGTTTTTTGGGCTTGAACATGAAAAATCAATCGGCATGTACTATTTATTTTGAAGTGTCAAGCAAACTAATTGGATTAAGAACACTGAAGGTTTCTACTGTTTTAGTTGTTTCTGGTTATGAAATAATTGGGTGACAATAGTAAAAGAAGTTCAGAGAGAATTCCAGTCCCAAATCTCGTCATAAATTGGTTAAATGTAGATCCATATATAGATCTTGTTGAAATTCCATGTCAAGCGTCATCGATAATACTATCCCTTTTCACAGTATCCTTCCGGAGTTATCTCATATTTATGATTTTGATTTCTATAGAAATAAGAGGTGCAGGTACTTTAATAATAGTTAATGATATTACTATTTCTTTTGAAAAAGGTTTGACATGTTCATCGTTCATGTCATCGACGAGTCAATGTCGAATGTTTGACTAGAGAAATAGGCCATGTCATCCTTATTTCAAAAATGTCTTTCCCAATAAGGAACTTTAATGTACAAGAACGATGAGCAGAATGAAATATGAAATGAAGTCAACAGAGGAAAAGTGACGGGAACCAAGAAAACGGGGAAATGGATAGATAATGTCGATTTTTTTAAAAAGGAAGTCACTTTTTACAAAGAAATGAGTACTTTATCTTTTTTTTAAGAACCCAGAGTTTATGATTTTCTTTGCTATATTCAAAGTACATGATTGAAGATAAATAACGTTAAAATATATGCCTTTTGCGCTGATTTATCCATCAGTTCCAGTAGTATTCTGAAATTTTAATCAATAAAATAAACGTGTGGAAAAAAATTAAGCAAAAACCCACAAAAGACATGAGTAGAGCTGTTACAATATCAATAAAGCGTTCTTAGCCCGCCTGCATGCATAAAATTTCAATACAGAAACCTCAACCACAATTCTGTTACCTACTAAAGCTAAACTAGCCTCAAAACCTGCAAATACCCATGCTCAACATAAAACCCCCATCAATCGACCCTTACCAAGATACTTGAAATGTATTTAATCCAAATAATTTAGGATCTACCTTTTCATCCGAGTCATTTATCAAATCTAAATCAGAATCGGGAACTCGCTAAACTCATTTCTAGGCTTGGTAATGATAATAGTTTGTAATGCAAATAGAGGGATTTAATCAAATCTACTACTTAACTTACTGCTGCTACTACTACAGCTACTGCTAATAGTAGTAAAGCCGTTGAAAGATAAAAAGTCCTAGTGGATTTTGTCTGTGGACGTGAGTGAGTAGAGTAGTGAAAGAGTAAGTGAGTGAGGGGATGTCTAGTGATGATAGTTAACTTTTTGGTTAGCTCTTGCTCTACAAGCGATCCAGAGAGACTCTTTTTTGATGGGTTCCAGATGAGCGAGTTTTGATTGGAGTTCGATTATCTTGGGAATATCATGAGACGACTGAGAAGGATAGGAAAAGGAGTCAACTACTGTATAGACTAGAACTATTTAGAAGGGTATAAAATGAAAGTTCTAGTTACAGAGAGAAAGTCCCGGCGATACCCGGCAACCTCTGATAAGAACCCAAACGCCCGATGAGATGACGACGGACGGACCAACCCACCCACCAACTGACTGGCTCACTAAAGATAAGAAACTTATCATTTTTTACCCAGATAAACTTCCCATCTCATTTTCAAAATTATTCCCCTATCCCCATTGCTATTTGGTTGTTACTATTTCCACTAGTACTAGTACTAATGCTACGAAAAGATTTCTCCTACCATAAAATACACTCATAGATGAAAGATCAACTATATACACATATACATGCGTATGTTAAAGGGATCGGTAGATTATGTCGTTTTTCGGTATTTTTGTGAAGATAAATACACTCCTAAAGCTGGGGGACTGTTAATCGAATCTTCTTTACTCTATTGGGAAATAGATTGGATTTGTCTTGCTTCAAGAAAATATTATCTGTGTGGAATAAGAAAAATCACAAATTTTTTAAAATCATATAAGAAAAATCGTATAACCTAAAGTAAAACTAAGTTTAATTCTGAGAGGTAACTTTGCTTCTGGAATAAAATGGAGGATCTTTAGTGTATATGAAATATGAATGCTTTTATGAGTTTTTAAGGAAGGTTTGTACATACTTGCATGTTCCATTGCACATGTTTGCACTAGGAGAATATGTATTTTAAGATTGTAATAGTATGTAATAATCCAAGTAAGTAGCAGAGTGCAGTGATAAAAATCTAGTTTAGTTTGTGGCAAGTTTTTATTACCGCAGTATAAACCAACTTTTTAAACTCATCTAACCCAAACCGTTGATTACGATTTGGAGAGCGATATCCCTCAGTTTGAGAGGAAATGTACAATAATAAATTAATCTTGGAGCTTAATCTAAAGAAGTTAAAGGGGATTTCAACCCAACAATTTAATAAATAGTTTTCACTTAATTATTACGAGCTATCTGGATACATGGTGGACGATGAGAGAAATTTATTTTAATAACTTTACTCACTCATCTTAAAGCAAATTTAATCCTAGTTCTTTTACCTATAACTATAATTAGTAAAGAAATATAATCCCAACATATACATATGAGAGAAAGATCAGCTCAGCCTTTTACTCTCTGCTCTGCTTATGTGGAAATTATGACATAAAGATAAGATGGAATAACTACAGCTGAAACTGCAACCGAGTGGGAAAAGTTGTTTGTACATGACGGTAGGATTTTTCAGTTGGTCTATCATAATAATTAGTCCTTAAATTACTATACTTAACATTAGCCAGGTAGACTATTAACGGATGGTTATCTCCCTAAAGGGATATTTTTCACGGCTGGAGAGTCAACCGCAGGATCATTTCATTTCACTTGGTTAGTGGTGGTAGTAAATTGTTTTTTAATCATACAAGGCATTCCGGTTATTAAAAGCTTGACCATAAAATTTTTAATTAATTCCTACTAATTGTTTCATTCATACAGAATCACGGTTTTAGGTTTGCGTTGGCGATAATTCAATACTTTTCATAATTCACATTTCTGAAAATTACGTTCTTTAAAAAATGTTGAGGAACCCGAAAAAGCATAGTTTGCCAACAAGTAGTAGCTTAACGATAGGTCCCAGCAACCGTGTGGGCTTTTAACAATAATATAACTTTGACTAAAGCCTGAAGCTCTTCCTTCTTACTTGTAGGTCTTAATAAGTTGCCCCCTTGAGAGGATTGTGTAGATTGGGAGAGAAGTTAGGAAAGACTGGGAGCCCCTCGGTGGAAACTTGGATGCCGGAAATCAAAACGGAGATTAAATTCGGAGAAAAGGGAGTCAGAAGAAAAAACGGGTAAATTTCCTCCTCTGCTGGCATCAACGGGTATTCTCCCTTTTAAATAGCTTACAAACCGACCAGCCCATCATCCTCATCATCATCCCTTTCTAGACATCTTTCTTATAATAATACCAAAAAAAATAGAGATTCATAAGGAGAAAGGATGAGAGACGGGATCTGATGGAGTTGACACTGCTAGACATTTGTAGCTCCTTTATTTACATATTGGAAGGAAGCAGAACTTATAATCTTTGGCTTAAGAAATGATGGAGTTCTTTCATCTGAATTTATAATGGAGGTTGATGATGCTGATGTCTATATGCTGAGCTGATTCTATGACTGGAAGTCGATGCAACGGTGTTGGTGTTAGGTGGTCATTTTTATGATGAATTTATGATGCTGGGATATTTTTGGCAAGCGTCGAACAAGTTGGGGTTTACTCTATCAAAAGTTACAGTATAAAATCGCTGTCGATAGTATTAATTTTGTAGATGAAAGTAGTAGTTCCAATTGTGTATGAACAGTAAGTCTGTTTAAGGAGAGAATGCCTGGTATTTAAACTGGTAAAATGAGCTGTTTAAGAGGCTATAGAAAAGTCAGTTACTTAATTCCTTTCTTTCCTGCTTTTGCAATTGTCTTTAAATGTTGAAGTGCTAACATTATAGACTTATCTTCAAAAGACTAAAGACCACACCAACAGGTTAGTCTTTTAAAAGCTGCCAAACAAGATTGAACTACGGTTTCAAGATAGTATTAAGATAAACACTTTTCTCGATTCCTTCGTTTGATCGACTATGTCTGAGTAAGGTACTATCTGGTGTAATAACTATGGGGTTTCTTACACTAATTATAATTATTACTCTCAGGTCATTAAAATCATCTTGGTTTCTCCCTCGGTTTATTAAATAGATGTTTTGAGTATTTCCGCAAAGTAAACACCATCTGAGGAACTACAAACACGATATAAACTTTTTGAAACCATGCAGAGTTGAGATAGGGTTTTTAAGGCAGGTAAGCTTTCGTTGGTTGCAGTGATTCCATCAACAGGTAGATAGTCACACCGTTTACTTTGAAACATTACAATTGTATGATTTTATGGCTAACATTAATACATAAATGGTTATTTAGTCATTAAAGATGGGGTTTCTATAAAAACCAGTTCAATTACAATTTTCGCTATGTTTATTGCCCATTCATGTATCTTGTCAATGTAACTGGTCAAGGCTGCAGATCAAACGTCCATTAGGGTGTGAAAGTTTCTGAAGATTGTGCATATGATATTCTTAGTTTCCACAATGAGCTGTTGATATCGCATGAAAATGAGATTTAATTTTATCATCACTCATGAAAAACTAGTCTCCATTCCATCAATCAAAATAAGTATATGCTTTTTTAGTACATGTGCCTAACTTGGTTATATTTCTTTTAAAAAAAAACTGTCTCTCATACTGCCTTCCTGCCCCTTTGTTTATAACAAAAAGGTTCAAAGGAAAAAAGAAGATATGACTTAAGTCCAGTCTTAATCCAGTCAACTGTGAAGGTTAACACTCATCTTCCCATTGTGTCGTAAAGATATCGCGGCGTTATCTTAAGTACGCTTTATTTCTCTGCTCTTACAGATACCATACCAAAATCCAGCTATCTCAAAGAAAAGGATGCAGACCATTTATTTCAGAGATATAAATGTGCCATCCCAAATTGACTACTCATTGTAGCATAGAACTCATTTTCCCTTCCTTCCATGAATATATCAATATAACATGAGTTTAAAAATTTGGTAAAAATATTGATTTGTTGCCATAAATCCCACTCACAGACCAAAGTGAACGGACCCTTCGACCTTACTTAAGATATGCTCTGACAAAACAAACAAACTATCACAAAAGTAGTACCCCTAATACTGCTACTCTTAAGCTTTTACAAACGATGTAAACTAGTCCGTCAAAACACAAAAAATGGACCAGGAACAGAATGCTTCTATTCTACCTTTTCGAAGTCAAGCGTAATGCTAAAAGCCCTATTCGGTTTGAGATTTTTACAGATGGACAGTAAATAAAAGTGACCCTGAAGAAGGATGATCAATTGGTTTGTCTGATGGTTTACAGCTTCTAAAGCCAAACCGAACAAGTCAATATTTCAACTAATAAGCTCTTTGTGTGGTCAGGAGTCAATACAAAGGTTATTGTAGGGCCTATTGTTGCTCGATTGTTAAAACTAATTCACTTCCATATACCGATTTCTGTAGTGACAATCGATTCTGAATAGGATGAGCTCCACTCGCCAGACGGGAGTTCATAAAGAGGACAAATTATTACTTCTAGGAACTCAATACCATACCAATACTAAAGTAACAAGAGCTAAAGGTTTTACAACAAAGTTAAGTATCTCTCCAAGGGCCTTCTGGTCTAGGTAGTGTTATTTGGATGAGTTTGTTATGGATATGGGATTATTATTATTACATAGGAAATGTCAACTTGTAAAAGGGATATCCCATGACATTCAGGAAAATACGGTACGATAATGATAGATACGAACCACCAACAAGTTTGAGTATTTATTGGTTCAAAAAGGAAAAATATTATTGTTAGTAGTATTTACATAGCAGGGGGTCGGACACGGCCGGTGGTGAGGGATTTGAGCTCGAATTGAGCTAGCTATCTTCTTACAAGCTTAACTTTACAATAAAAGTACAATGTCAAGCAATTAACATCTAACCAATATATTTCTTGGATTATTTAATTTTTGAAATATTAATATTTGTAACATGGGATGCCGTAAATAAGAAAATAAACAGATCGTATGAACCTATAGGTCTTACGGTTAACTAGACCATACATTTCCCATGTTAGCTGCACTAATTTGTCGAGGAAATCAATAAAACTGAACTGTAAACCAAACTTCAAATCTTTCTTAACAATCTATGGAATTGGAATTACATTTTAAACAGAGACCATTGTTCCTATCGCTAACCCACGAAGATTCGGCAGCATTTTACTTAATCTATCAACCGTTTCCTATTTCCAAAAAAATCTAGAATATTAAATTTTAACAGGTTAAAAAACCATAGTATGCACCTGTTAAGATTAGTATGCAACTTATAGCAAATATACTTCTACCTGAATAAATCATGCTTCTGCTCTGATCTCTCTACCAAAGGATATAATAGAAGTTACATAGAATACAATTACAAACTGCACTACTGTGCGTTCAAATACTAACACGGTGGTGGTAAAAGTATATTCCCCGGTTGAGAAAGTGTAAAGCAAAGCTGCAGTTGCTACTAAATAGAGAAAGAATATATGTAATGTTAAAAGCAGAGAAAGTTGGTTGGTTGGTTAGTTCGGCCGTTGGTTGGATTGTGACTTTTAGAGATGAGGGTGGAATTCTCCAGTCCGGGAGAGATAAGACATGATAAATGACTTTCTATCTCCGTTCCACTCCCAAAAACTCCATTCATACTCCACCCTACCCTACCTTCTCCTTCCAGGCCTAGTCCTCCCTACCTAAACTATTATTTTTATTATAAACCCATCTTTTAAGGTCCTCTATCCAGCAATATTCTGGAAAATTGTACATCTTTCCAAGTAAATCTGTGTAGCTTACTTAGGAACAGGATCTAGATATATGCAGAGAGGTTCTTTCACTTGTGCGATCTTTTCTCGAGGATGAGCAAGTTCTGTGGCGACCTGGTACTTTTCTACTACTTTGAGAGAGAAACGTTAGGAAAGATGAAACGCTAGAGATGCGATGGGATGCTTCCTTCTTTGGCCGCTACAGCTACTATTGTATGGATATGCTTGATTATATTTTAAGAGAGATGCTATTTAGGCTTGGTAGATCTATGGAGGACAAGGACAAGTTGTTCCAAGATCTGAGGGAGTTTCCCCCTTTATTATTCTCTGGGAGTTAGTTCCTATGCTCGATGGAATAAAGGAGAGAAAAGGTTCCTTTCTTCCGAAAAGGATGAATCTCATCTTTAGTTAAAGAGAAGGTTGGTTAAAAAGAGTCAGGCAGAAGGTTACACAGAGTGGAACTTCTTTAAGAAATAAACTCAATAACACCGTTTTATTTTAAGTTTAAAAGACCTTTTTGGGTTCGAAATGTTTAAAGTAATTGAAAATGCGGTATCCAAGTTTTTTTGGAATTGAAATCGGAAGAGGAACATTTACAATTTTTTTTCATGCATTTCAATGCTTATTTGCTTATTGTAGCTTTATGTACTAATTATAAATTGTGTAGCTGATTAGATGTGCATTAATAAATGGCCAAAACATGATGGGGAATGATATTGTAGCCTAACTGAGGGTAATCAATAAATTGATACGTACCATGACTTGGAAATTCGATTTAAAAATGGATTATCATGTAAAAAGGGTGCTCTGACTTTTCCACTTTCACTGCGAAAAAGCGAAGAATACAGTTTATTCTATACAACACCGCACAACTTACAACTGATAACAAACTCGTTTTTATTTACCAAGAATTTATTTTCTCCACTTTATCAAAAGGTTTTATTTTCCGAGGATGGATGATACAGAAATGGACGAATATACATATTTCTCATTTACTGCTACAGCTTGTCTAGCTGGTTTGCCTAGTTCTCCAGTAATAATACGACTACTGAAGTTGTATTATTTATATTATGTAGGTATTTATTTGGGGTTTTTTTGTCGCGGAACTTACTTTAATATACTTGAGATACATCGTGTCTGAAGAAACATAATTTCTCTTCCTTGTACATATGTAAATTACACGAGAAAGTGTTTTAACAGGAATTGATGAAAGTGAATTTCTTTTTAAATTTAAAGGAATTGTACAACTTTTTATGAAAAAAATGTCAATTCGAAAATAAATGGGAAACCCCTACCCTGCCAGTTTTCCCAGTTAAAATAAAAATGTCCACTGACCTCCCCAAACTAATTTTACATTCGTTATTCTGTCAAATATAAATAGTGCTTGATGTGCTCCGCACGGGGATCCAAATTGGGTAATTTTTATTTAAATCTGCAAGCTTTTACGAGTACTTTGGGATACATAAAGTACCTTCATAACAGCCCATACATGCATGTTCCCAGTCCATCCGCTGTGGTTAAAGCTAAGCCATTATAATATGTACCCTGCAGCTTTCCAGTAATAGTAAATGAGGCTCATTAGAACCGGATTTATTCAAATAGCCAAGGCGGACCTTGGGACTCAATTGACCAAATCAAATGACATCGACGGAAAGTGGACAGAGGGGAAAGAAGGGAGAAAGAGATCGAGATTAAATAAATTGATCTTTGTTTAACGATTGAGTCTGATGAAATGGGTTATTTAAGTTATAACCCTGAGGATGGGACCCAAGGGAGGGTGATCAAAGAGTAGGAGGATGAGTCCCTTGAGAATGTTGGAAAACTCATATGGAGAACACTATTGTCCCTCCGCAGAACAACAATGGAATGACACTTCATATTCCACCACCCTCAACGGTCCCAGTAGCAGACTCAAGGGACAACTTACATTTGCATTCGGCTCTGCGCTTCTTCTACTATTTCTGCGGTCCTGTGTAGTGTACACCGTCGACAGATAATATTATGAAAAAAATCTGGCTTTTTTGGTGTGTCTGTTGCATGGCAGTGTTGTTGTTTTATTACCCTGCTTTCACTTCCCTTTTGATATATGGTTCTATCTGCCTCAGAGTGTATCTTACGTAAAGATTTCCATATAATGCGACAATACCCTGTAAAGGTTATCGGGAAGTGCTCGTGAGGTTTGTGGGCTTTTATTTTGGTTTAGTTGTTAAATATTTCGAGAATTTAACTACGGTTTTACGATCTTCTGACTTGTGGTTAGTGGTGGTTTAAAAAATCTATTTATTTTCAGGTAATAAGGTGGTAGAAAGGGATGTCTCAACGTATACCCCATTTATAAATTCCTCTGACTCCGATGAAAGGTATTGGAAGGTTTTATTGATCTTTAAACATCAAAAGAAAGGTTGAGGAAAGGGAACGTTTACTTATTGAGTTTGTTTAGTTTGCATTATTTAAAAAGTCTACTACAAAATGTGATAATAAAACTAAATCAACCACACAAAAGCCCAAAGTAATCTAATAAGAATTGGGGAGCCACAACAAAGGACAGAAGGGGAATTTGCATAATCACATTCGTTTCAGAAAACGATAAATGTTCCCTATACCACAACACAACATAATATCAAGAACTAACACAATCACCAATAGGGAAATGACCCAGTTGTAATTTTGACTGAAAACCTCACAAACCTTTCTGGACTTTTACCATTTTTTAAAGATTTTAGCATCTTCTCTTGCCATCATTTCCTTGTCAAAGAACCTTTTCACTTTTCATTTCCAACCAAATTTTTTTTATTAACATCTTGACAATTTCTTTTCATAAATAGAAACTAAATAGCTCACGTACTTCATAGGAAAAGGAAATCCTTGGCGACTGTCGCCTACACTGCGATGTAAAAAAACGTTAAAACCTTTCCGACTCGACCACCTAGAATTTTTTGCTCTTTACATTACACACAAGATAACTCAATGTATTCAGAGACTGGCTGAAGTACAGTATTCTTTATTTTATGCAAGAAGCCAGAAAAAACTGACGAAAGCTTCAAAGGAAGATTAAATATCTTTATATCTCTTTGCCCATTCATGTAGCTAGCTAATGATAATAAGCCAAGCTTTGTACCTAATAAATATAAATAACTGTAGATTAATGGTATATCTATAATGAAATGATGAAGAGTCGGATAGTTAAGGTCGGATTGATAGGTCGGCTGGATGCTAGGCAGGTTTTTTATTCCAAGATTATGTTTTTATGTGTTTAGTGTTTAATATTTGTATGAATGGAGTGGAAGGGTTAAGATGGTTAATTAAGCTTTAGGCCTGTCATCTTCATTTCATCTTCTTGGAGGACGTCGTCGTCCGTAAGGATCGGATGATGTAATGAAAGTATGAAAGGGCTTGGTTATATAATGTAGAAGTAAGGGAGTAGGAGTACAAAGGAAGAGGGACGACAGGCGCCTTGACATTTGATCCTATTTGCATTCATCTATTTATCTCGGAAAATTTATGTTTTAATTTTTTTATGAGATCTCACAATTAGCTTTTGATATCATTATTATTATTTTCTCGTATTGTTAAATGAAATGCTGGCTGGGCTAGCTGTATTTGTTATTTTGAAATCGTCGTTTGAAATTTACTCAGACAGGTTTTTGCTTTTGCAGTGTTATTTACCACTCAATCCAAGGAAGGTAGGTTGTAGCTTTGTTTTTGAAAGTAGAAGACTTATGTTCTATGAGGTTTTTACTACTTTTCGTATTGCTCAGACAATTTGATGAACGGAGAATCTGCTGGTTTGGTAAATATTTATCAATACAGAATGTTGTTCATAATTTGCCAATTCAAAATATTTAAATATTTACAAAAACATCACTTTTTGTAGAAATCTCATTGCGCATCAATTAGTACTGCCCGTCCCATGTTTAATACTATTGAAATATCTAAGAAGATGTCAGGATAATTGAGTAGTTAGTCAGACTTTGGATAAAGTATGGGATGGAATATAAAGTGAATAGAAAAGCGTATAAGTAGTTCAGTCAAGCAGAAGATCTTTAGGGAGTAAAAGGATTGATTCATGGAGACTGCAATATCTGATTCCACTTTGAGCCATAGATCTCTTTACTAATAATTTAATCAAACGGAGTCCGCATAATCTATTCAATTCGAGAAATATAATCCTCCTCCATGGATCTTCTTGTCTGCAAAGTAATTTAATAAATTGTAGTACGTATGCATGTACAAACATGGCATTCATCATGAAGGCTTATCTTACTTAACTATTTAGAGACTATAGTAAAGCTATGGGATGCGATGAAAGGATTTTAGATGGGTGGCATGGCTGGATTATGACAGCCTTTCAGAATGAATTATGCTCGCTTGCTTAGATTGGGAAATTGCACTAAACTAGGCGAAGACCTTATGTCATAATGACGAAGTATTTTATGGAATATTGGAACTATGCTACAGATTATTGTAAAAGGCAAACAATTATTTTGCTCCAATTTTGTTGTGTGAGTTCGAGTTGTGTTGTACACTTGTACTTTGTGTTGAGTTGATACGACTTTCTTGAAAGTTCTAATCAAACTTTATAAACTAATTTATTTAGGCAAACTATTGGCATGCATTTTTCTACCAGCAGACAGGTATTGTTCAATAGTGTATTCAAAAATGTTATATTTAATTAAATGTATTTAAAAATAATAAAGACTGCCATGGCATGGGAAGCCGCAGTAGGTGTAGAGTTATATATTTTAGGAAGATTTAATCGGTCTATTTAAATGCGCTAGTCCGAAATTAGTAGAACTAATTAAGCTCTCTAAATAAGGAACCAATTGACTGTTTACTGTACTATCTACCTTTAGTTCAACTTGCTATAATACAGCAAGAGTAATTTACTCCTCTACCAATTTGATTGACGTAAAGGAACCCAACCCAATCCTTACTCTACCGTCTAGAACCCTTGAATCCGTCTGCCTGCCGAATTTGAATTTGTACTACGAAAAATGGTCGTATCGCATACACACAAAACTACTTACAATTCTGACATCTTCATTAACCCTTCTCTGTCCATTATGAACACTAGTAATATTCTCTGCGAAACGTCTCTATCAGTCCATACCCATTGATCATTCACTAAGCATTTAATTGCTAGCATTGGGCTGCCGTTGTCGATGCCAATTCTTTATTGGCAAATGCTTCTATAGAAAAGTAATTTAAAATTTGACATCACAAAAGTAGATAACGCGAGATATGGAGTAAAATTTTAAAATGTATTTCTCTGCACAGCGCAAAATAAAATAGACAGGAAGAGGTTGGAAAATAGTTTCTTTTTTATTGCGTAAACTTGTGTGGTCGTGCCTCTGTTCATTTGTCTCTAGAAATAGCAAATTGCAGTAGCGAGATGTAAAAATCCAACAATAGCTGCTCTATTTCGGAAATGTGAAATGTAAATCCATTGTTGGGAAATGGATGCGATCAACGGTCACGATTTCCGCTAGCCCTTAGCCCGCAACTCTCGGGTAACATGATATCTAACCTCCGACTTCACCAGGACCCCGAGCAATTCATTACCAATTTTTATACATGTTTTTCTATTCAGCATGGTATACACTATGCTTATACTTTTGTAATATTAGCATGATATTGAGCATTTTATGGGGCTGTTGATTACGCTATTATAGATGTCCTAAAACATATGCGGGTAGTCAACCCTTTTTACTCTTTTCATGAGCGTCTTTGTGAAGTTCTCACTCCCATGCCAGAGCTAGATTTAGGCTTTACAGTGACAGTTGAAATGAAACATGTTGTCAAATGAAAGCGACCTGGCATATAAACCTTGGTTTTGCAGGGGGGATATTATAACGTTTGGTTTTTAGGAATGCTAATCAGTGGATGAGTCTATTAGGTTTTTAAAAAGGAATTTGCGGAAACTGGTGGCAATTTTAGGATAAGAAGATTTTGTATTGTTTTGCTATGTGCAACTGTGATGAATTCCAAATAAAAAATACGTCCCCGGTATTTATTACTCCATTTAGTTGATAGTATTTCTCCGCAATGTAAACCTAAATTACAGTATGGGAAAGACTGCTGCGTGGACATTTAAGATGGGTGGCGGGTGACATTTCCAATGAACTCAAGTGTACTCATTTCTGATTCATACATTTGTACCCAGAATAATCATGGCATAACCTCTCCCAAAGAGTCTCTTGAACGGTTCAAGTGGTTTTGGGACAAACTACTGTTTGAATTCGTCTTTATTCATGAAATTCATTAAACCTTCTGGCCATGGTTTTACTAAACTAAGCACTGAATGAATATGAAGATGGTTAAATGTTCAAAACTCTCTTTTTTCTTTTTATAAATATTGAGACTCCATTATACTACTTTTATACCATGTATGCATTCATGCATACTGACTGACCTAAGGGTTTTTTGAAAATCCATTTACTGAGAAGAGCTCAACTGAAAAGATGAAATGGTGAATTATTAATTGGGATCTTCTTGTGCGATCTTCTTGTGTGGGGAATATCCCTAAATAAATGAACATTTTCCTAATACCCGTTTATGGGCCGAGGAGGATTCACGGATGGTAATTGACTGTAGATGGAGATTAGTGAGTGAGTCTTACTACGGGTTGTTATTAAAAAGAAACAGAAAATATTATATCCAGAAATAAGTTGAGAATCGTCCAATAAATTTGCAAGCTTGGTCAAGCCTCAGTTAATACAATTTGCAATTGTACAGGTATGCAGAAGCAAAGAACCCATTAGGTATAAATTACTTACTACCCCCTTCTATATCCAGATTTGCTACAGTAAATTAGAAATAAACAGAAAAACACATATACTTTGTAGGTACTTGAGTAGTTTTCTGTACAGCGTCCAACTTTTCTGCATGAAAAGCCTCAAAATCCTTAAACTACATTCTCCTCCTGGCAGGCATTTCCGGAGTAATTAAGTTATAAATATGAAATAGAATTAGATTTAAGTCTGCATCATCTCTTCTACGTAGCCTAACTCTACAAATTATAGTACACTTGCATAATTTCGGTATCATTCAAACAATTTTTTCTAAGCTTGACCAATCATTCGTCCAAGTGGAAGTTAATTAACTTTTATATGATCCCATATTAACAACCTTAGCTTGGTAAAAATTCCTTGAAAAAGAAGCATACGCAGGCGGATTTGAAATAAATAAATAACTGTGCTTCACATCCGGTTAAAGCTGGTTTGGAAGGGCTTATACCGTGTTGCTTATTTTAATAATGGATTAAAGAAAATAAGTCCATGCATGCGGGTAGATAAATATAAAAATGTTTGTAAAAATATTGCTGAAACTGAGCTGAGTTTAAATTTTTTTTAACTACCTTTTAATGTTTTATGTTGGAGATTGCTTGAAATGAATTACAAATCGTTCCGAGGTGTCATTTAGACAGAGTGTGCAATGAGCTAATAACGCGTGCAAAAACTGTACATTTGAACACATTTTCAGGGTCTCCTAAACTTAGCCAATGGATAATATAATAAAGTATTGTAAATATTTTATCAAAACTTTAAGAAACCAAAACCGGACTGGAATAATTATTTCCAAGGTTTAAAAAGAAATATGCCTGTTTAAACAGTCCAGTCAAAGCTACGTAGAGTACCTACAGTTTCGGTTATCTCATGGATGAGAAAAGGGAGTGAGTGAATAAACTGTCGAAGATTGTCTTGCTGGATTTAGCTAAGTTGGTTGGTGTCGGATGGACGAAGGGATCGTGATGTTCAAATATAAAAGGAGCAACTCTCCTCACAAGAGTCAACTTATCTCCAGAGATGATCTCAATCTTTCTTATAACGTCTCGGCATCATCATCCTATTTTTTTATTAGGATATATTCATGCTTAATTCATCACAGGAGTTGAGTTATGGTTCGTCCATCCCAAGTCGGTCTTTTCTTCATGTGCTCTTTTATTTAATGTTAGAGAAAATCATGAACTTATTCATGCGGGTAAGAGTCTACTTCTGGGTAGATTGCGATTGTTTGCTATCTTACTTACCTTCATTATTGTCTAAGAGACTGTGGGAAATTGTCTGAGCTGAGCTGTAGTAAGTAGAAAGATGCTATTAAAGTATTCGTAAATTTGTGAAGATTTCTAAGCAAAATACAAACAGCGCTGTTTGGTCCGCGCTGTTTGTATTTAAGTAACTATACAGGTCTGAAGAGTTTTCAGCAAATGTAAGCTTCTTATTGCTCGAAACAACGTGTTAAGCATGTTATTGTCCTTACGAAAATAAACTGAATTTAATTTAATTGAAAATGGTCTTTGGTATTGGTAAAAGAGGTATGGTTGGTAAACCTTTGTTTTAAGTTAAATTATTCAAATGTTTAGGCAGAGTCCAGTTGATTGTGTTAATTTTTCTAGCATGTTTTACAAGAGAGAAGCAGTTACAAAAAAGTGAAGTATGCCTACAACAACCTACTGAATGCGAAACTCGCTAGCTAAAAGGTTATACTGTATTGGATGTTTTTATTTTAATAAATAATTTGAAACATTAAAACCTTAAAGACCTTCGGGATGCATAGTAAAATTTCGAAAGGTAGACATTTACAACATAAACTCAAGGTATACTACGCCCATTGATAAGATACTTACCCTTCTATCGTCTACATATAAAACCTAACAAGAGATAACTACTCCCTTCCCTTAGTAGTCGCCGTACGAGTACCCTTAGTATATTAAAGTCCTACTTACTTACACAAAGTGATCCAAAAGTCATATAAACTATCACTTAACCAACTACCGTTCTTACTACATTTAAGTTTCTAAAGAAAGATGATTAAAGTGAACAAAAAGGCTTTTAAAATCTGAGTAAACCATCAAGAGGACATCGCATCCCATCCTCTCTAGGCCTTCGTCATAATCATCCCTGCCACTATCTTAATCTTGATCGTCATGATCTCGCGTACAAGTATCGAGAGAAATGATGAGGACACGAGAAGGCAGGCAGGGACAAAACCCAAAAACCACACGGTCAAAAAACTCACTTCTTCAACTTGTAAAATAATAATGGGACTTTGGATGGGACACTCTTCTCGCGTCCTCGTCGTGTACTTTATTGTACTCTTGCCGTACGTACAGATTGTACGTAAAAAAGATTAGAATCTCTTTTCAAAAATTTCACACAAAATCATCATTAGAAACCTTTTATCAGCTGCAAACGGGAACGTGGACGTGAAGCAAAATAAAAGTAGGGAACGTTTTTATTCTTCAACTCTTCCTCAACAATAATTCTTTGCAGAAAAACTATGTTTCTCTGTAATAATAGTATATCTTTTTCTGCCTCTGCCAGCTCATATTTAATAACGCGTGCCTTTTAATTATCCTAGATCCTTGGGTGAATTAAATTTAAAGAAAAAACAGGTAAAAGTTTTTAAAGGGAAAATAAAAACAAGCTCATCCATAATCCGCGTCATATTTCCTCCCTTATTGAATTTCAATACCGGAAGGTCCTGGGACATGAGTAGTGGGAAAAGGTGACAATCTCGCACATTATCAAGGCTTAACTGACCTGGGGACATTAGTATTGTACGATTGGTAGCCAAGCCAGATTAGTGAGAGAAAAGCCCAATTGATACTTTCAAGTACTTTTGTTTATTTGTTGCAACTCGCAAGGGCTAACTTTTATCTTGTAAATCATCAGTTTGTTGGATTGAATCCGTGACAAAATTCACATGAGGAAAATCATCTGCTCATTTGTCACAAGTACTACATTATTACATTTACTGCACCCGTAAACTTATATTTATGCTAATAGGTGGGTAGGTAGGTAGTAGGTTGTAGGTTATGCTGCTACTTTGGAGAAGAATGGATGAATGGATGACTATGATTTAGTTTCATTGTTTTGTTATGTTCTCTCGTGAAAATAAGTGACACTGCAGACTGCAGCTACAGCAGTTTCTGTAGTACATTGCTTAGTTGTAGTAGATTTTTTCGCAGATAAAAAATCAGATCGGACTTAGTGATAGGAGGAAATCTGTGTAGAATAGCTACTTGCTAGAACCTGCAATATCGAACTGCTGCTGCAACTGTGACTATTATTACTTTATTATTTAGGGTTACTGGCATTACTATCATTACAACAATGGTGTACTAGTGCTAGTTTGAACCTTTAAGGGACGAGGATGACTAGACTACAGAAAAAGTAGTCCGTCAGTAGAAACGGGAATAATGCAAATGTCAAATCTACTAACAGATTTTGTAGGTTTAATTGCATGATATGCATACATGTAATTATCCTGACAAGAATGGATTGATGGAGGAAGATTTTTGTTTTAACCTTTTAACTGTGAACTTCTTTTCATTTAATTTAAAGTTTATGATCATCAACCAACTAAAAAATGCTTAAATTTGTGGCAAAATGTAAAATTATATCTTGAACTGAACGCTTTGTCACATTTGAAACTTAGTCATGCATGAAAGATTAATGGAGTAATGTTATTCAATTTTGTAGCAATGGTTAAATTAAATGCATGGTTTTAGTACAAATACAACTTTTTTGGGAATATGTTTATTTGAGTGGTACAGAGAGGTTATGCCCGTTCGTGTTACAACTTACCGTCTTTCCGGAAATAACTCCCACATAACTCCCCCCTGTAAATGACCCTGTTAAAAAATAACTCCCCTCACCAAATGATTAAAATTAGGTAAACGGATGCTCAGTTTACGTTGGCTGAAGCATCCTTCACGTGAACAACTTGACGAAGGATTTTTTGTATGAAATATATTTTTTCTTCACTTTTAGATGAGTTATTAATTTTTTAAGACGGATTTATATTCTGAATACACGATAACTGATTGCGCTTTTTCAAACAATTTAAATCACAATTTGTAGACAGTTCAACAATTAAGTAACACTTTAATGCAGACGCCAACTAACTGGATAGTTAATTTTTTCTAATCAAAAGAAAGTTTTTACGTTCCGCTCTATGAATTGTGATTAACTTGTTTGAAATTGTGCAATCAGTTATCGGATATTCCTAATTTAATTTCGGCCAGAAAATAATAATTCGTTTAAAAAACAAATGTATGTTTGATATACAAACAAACATTTATAATATAATTCATCCAATTCAAATTCAATTTAAGACAAAATTGAGTTTTATTACCAGTTTCATTTTAAAACTGTAAAGTCTCAAAATCTCGACTTTCCTAAAAATGCTAATACCAAGTTACCGTCTCAAGTTTTGCGAGACGAGATC
>JAQFZX010001688.1:0-26168 GCA_034682405.1 Hydroisotoma schaefferi | reverse complement strand
GTGACGCTTGGGACCCCGTGTCGCCGGACCCCGTGACGCTGTATCTCCTGTCGCTGGATCCCGTGACTCGCTCCCCTTCAGTAAAAGTCTGTATGATGAGAGTTCCTAGAACTTGGCCTCGAATCCTTATTAGCAACCTTTTATTTAGACATGAACAAAAGAAAATTCCCCACACTTTATCTATCCTTAGCTGGTTAGCCTGGATAATTTTTAATCTTTACTACTAAGATTAACTTAGACAGTAGTCAGGGATATTTAATTAAAAAGGAACATATTAAACAGGAAACCATCTTATAATAAACTACTATGGCTGGTTCACAACCTTTTTGTAAACTACTCTGTTATTTTAAATCATGTTTTTATCCCTTTGTAACCAAGTCTTGAATCTTGTTTGAAGTATCTGGATTTACATGTGTTTTTTATGCAACGAAACGAAGAGATGGAAGAATATCCGGGGATGAGATAGAGGATTTATAACTAAAGCCCGGAGGCAAGGTCTCTCCTTTTCTTAAAGTTTAACAACCCAACCAACAACGACCCAAGAAGCTTAATCTTTTCAGGAATACAGTAATATTTTACTTTATAGCATGTTAAATTCTATTACATACTTACAAACCAGGTTTAAAAGTGTGTGTAACAATAAAGAGCCAGGGAGGGTGTTAAAGGGCTCAAGGCAACTCAAGGTTATCTTCAGTTCATATCGTTTGTAAAGATCTTCACTAAAAGGGAACTACCCTTTCCCTATGGCTTCACTTTACTCCAAAGCGTTTGATATCCCTTGAATAATCATAAACTGTATGAAAAGTAACTTAATGGGATTGATCAAAATTTACCTAATTAAAAGTTGGGGTTCTTTTAGGATAAACGTAAAACACAAAGGTTTTTCCAGCCCTCAACTAGTATTTATTAAGCCCGAGGGCTGAATCATATACGATCTTAGAATATTGTATCTTTTTATTGTAAAATCCCTTTCATTTCTTACCAAAATCTTTACTCTGAAGGCATCTGGTGTGCTTAGTTTGATTAACCATTTCAAAAATAGCAAGAGATTTAAAGGGCTAGATTTGATTCTGCTGGAGTAATGATAATTAAGTCCCGTCAACCCTCAGAGCTTTTTGTAGTAAAGTTTTTAGAAAAAATCAATCAATCAAGCATGGATTTACACGCTATAAAATTAATAATTAATCTTTAGGGCTGTTCATGAATTAGGTGGAGGGATATGGACCGTGTGACACTATTCTTTGGTCTTCATTCTTGTCTGATAATGTTTACGCATAGCCCCCAAGTCTCTCAATTGAATTTCCTAAAACATCCATAAGTAAATCCATAAATCACCCACCCATCATCATCACAGTTCCCATGAGCGGATAACAGTTTTTATTCAACCAAATTGTAATTTTAAAGGTTTAGAAAACCGTGGAAAGTATCAATTTAGCCGTCTAAACCTGCAGAGAATCGGAGAAAACTCTGGCTCATCAATCAGTGAGAATTAACTTGGAAATGTTTTTTTTAATCCTTACACTTAAAGACAGCTCTCCACAGAGCATGTCAAAAGTTAAGGGAATACGTTACCCAGAAAGAAGAAGCATGAAGATGCAAGTACCCAGTACTTAACTCACCTTTCAATAAAACTAGCCTTAAGATTTTAACACTTTCTGAGGGTAAGGCACATTGAAAACTATCTTGTTCTAAACCTTCCTTAGCTATAAAGTGTAATTTACACCCTTTTTCATCTCTCTGTCAAGCAATAACTCATCTTCAACTTTCATATAAAAAAGATGAGCCCTTGGACACATTCTGGAGTAACAAAATCAACCTGGAAACCTCCCTTCCATCATAAACATCAATCTTATTATCCAGTAGGGAACTCCAAAATAAATAAGGAGTTTCAAAGGCAGATTTGATCGGGTTCGGGTTTGGGTTTTATAGGCGCAATTTATTCTCTGGGTTCGGGTTTTAATGGATACTTCATTCACCACAGGGTAAGCTTTTCTCGGGGTCTGGGTTTTATGTGGGGGGCCTGGGGTACGTATTTTATTGGAGATTTTTCGATGTCCGGGTTTTAATCCTTTTTAAAAACCTACAAAATAAAAACCCCGACCTAGTTAAACCCCGAAAAAAAGACCCAAGAAAAAGTGTTAAAAGAGTGATGGAACTAGCCACCCAAAACTAACACAGTCTCTAGCTGCCAAGTGCCAAGTCCCTAAGTAATTATTAAGGCTTGTGTAGCAAAGCCTTTATGTGAATGATCTGTCACTCCGTCCGTCTGTCCGTCCGTGCGATAACTTTCGAACCGTTGCACTTTTTTCGATTCTGTTTTCGGATTTCGGTTCTTGGGGTTACTAAACTCGGCAAGTTTGGAGATGGGCCAATAAGGTCACACCCCCTGGGGGGGGGGGGGGTGGGGCAAAGGTTACAAAAAAAACCTATGCTACCCCCTACCAACCATGGTATTGTTGGAAAGGCACTTACTAGGGCATTCGAAAACAATGATCAAAATTGTTCTGTGACACTCAGGTCAAAAGTTATGACCTTGACAAGGTCATGATGGGGCAGAGTGATACTCTACTACCAAACGAAACCCACTACTACAACAACTTCATTGGTCCCTATTTTTGTACCCCACTGACCTTGATCAAACGTTATGACCTTGCGAAGGTCAAATGGGGCAGTGTGAGAGTCTACTACCAAATGGTACCCATAACCTCGACAACTACAACCTCTATTTGAAACTTTTGTCTCAAGTTGCCCAATATTGTTTACCCAAACACCCCAAAAGTTTTCAAAAATTTCTCACACTGCACTAAACCCCCCAGAATGTCTCACAATGCCACCAACACCACAAAATGTCTAATTTGACCCCAACACCCAAATGTCTCTACTTGCCCCCAACATTTCAAAATTTCTCAACTTGCCCTCAACACCCCACGCAAGCCATCGTTACGCCCGTTTACAACGGTTTATTTTTTATCCTGTTATTTACACACACGATCAACGCAGCCCTGGGGCTAATCTGTAGTTCTTCGAAGGCATGTTTTCAAGGGACTCTTTTTTTAAGAAAATAGGTGTGTGTACCTACCTATTTCTACCTGTCCTTAACAAAAGCCACGCACAATCATAAAGCACCCCTTCTTGGGATTTTCCTCAAGTCCTCATAGTAAAATATCATTATGCTTTGTTTGGGTAAATTATTACACCTCACCAGGTTAAACAGACACACCCACCTTCTCTTCTCGCGTCTTCTACTCTTGTACACACTCGTTCGTACAATATTTTATAATTAATCCACCTAGTTTACTTAACGTTTAGAAGAAGAAGGAATAAAGCAAATGCAACCTAGGCTAAGACAAAGTTCATAGTCCTTCTGGAGGTGGTAGTAAGAAGGGGCCATTTTGACCTCTACCAGACCACACCCACCCACACTTAACTTTACGTTATGGCTAAGATTTCTTCACTGTCTCTCAAGTCTCAAGTTCACTTGAGACCGTGACTTTTTACTCCAAAAATACTGTAAAATGGAGATTTACAAAAAAAGCATCAACAAACAAAAAACATGCAAAAGGATGACGAACCTAACAAACCCAACTTAACCTGTAAATATTTGTAGAAAAAAGCCTCACCTTGCTTATTCTATTATTATTATTCCGATGTACCTAAAAGTGCCACGATTCACTTGCTCTTTCGTTTATAATTTTGTACACATTTTAAAAAGTTGTTATTTTAGTTCGAATCCGTTGCTATGATGAATGGATTTAAGTGGATCCATGTCATCGGTTTGAGCGTGTGAAATTTCTCAGGAATTTTATCCACGGTCCTCACGACTTGCTATTCATTTATTCAGTCACCGAATTTAGAATGGGATTATTCTAAACTGTGAAAAAATTCCTTAGCTCTGATTAGTAGCAATAGCTTTTTTGCAAGAATAGAATTTTATTCGTAAGGATTTGCTGAATGAGACTACCTAAGTAGGATTTGTCAAATTAGTCAAACTTCCAAGCAAAGCGGAGTTAAAGAAGATAAATACACGTAGTACGCTCAAATAGTACGCTTTGCCATATGGAATTTCACCAAAAACCTGACTGAAACGTAGTACTAAATGAATATATTCTGGTTGCTTAATTTGCCAAGCATTTCTAGCGAACACAAAAACGGCGCAGATAGGAGCTCGATTGTACGAACGAAGGTTTGCCAAACGGTTTTTACAAGGTTCATGTCGAAAAATGAAAGGTGTTTATATAGTTCTTAAAATAGCCAGTTCTTGTGGCAAAAGGAATTTAAAAATTGATCGATTCATAAAGAAGTAATAAAAACATGAATAAAGGTCTTAAATTCGGTACTTTCCTTTACTGAAGAATGTTAGACGAATGTAACAAGACGATGCAGTGGATTTGGCAAAACTCGGTTTATTTCCGATGAATACATTTTGGAGGGTTTAAGATTTCTATAAAACCTTGCCAGCCAAAGGGGCATACTATACTGTGATTTGCAAAAAACAAATAGGGATAGATAGGGAGCTTAATGAAAAATAGGAAATAATATTTATAATTGCTCGTTGACATTTAGCCAAACTTTACAACTTTTAAGATAGGATTCCCTGCCTTCATTGATTGAGTATTGATTTCAGTAACCGACGATATGCTTTAATCTTGCGTGGGATACAGTTCCTGATTCTTAGTTATGAAATTATTTGGAAAGGAGGATCAAGGGAGTTCAAACAAACTTTATGTATAGCTACCACAGCTCAAGTTACACTTATATAGGAAGAACGATTCAACCTCAGATAAGAAGACTGCTTGATTAATTCTTATTCCATCTTCTAAAAGATAGATGCAGTTATACATATGATATTATGGCAAATTGGATTGATGCTCAAAGTACAACGCATCGATGTACTTATTAACCACATACCAAATCAATCAATAAGCCTGTGTCTCACAGCCAGAGTATGATATTACCACTATCATTACTATGGTCGATAGAGCGTAGGCGAGGATTATTAGTAGTTGTCTTGTTTAAAGTCGGATTATTTGTTCATTTCATCAGTATCAATGAAGCCACATGTACATTCATACATTCATGAAATACGCCCAACACGATCTTGCTAATTTTGACCCCTGCCGACTCTTGACACAAAACTGATTCACTCTGTCCCTCCTCATCCCTTTACTTATTATGTTGGACGAAAAATATTCAATAAATATTCATACAAAAATGGCTCAAAAACTTAACCAGAGTAGAAAATATAATCCGTCTTGTAGACGTATACTTGTGTAGCTTGCGTGCATTTGTTGTTTTTGTTAAATTTTGGATAATTAGTTTCCCTTCAGGCTCACCTTCTCTAAATGAGATTAATGAAACGATGTGCTAATCTGGTGCGGCCACCGCTCCTATTAAGGCTGGGATTTTTAATTGTTCAGCTCCACAAGTCAATCATCTCTATAATCTAATCAGATATGTAAACAAAGGGAAAAGGATCAATCCCTAACCTAAATATCAATTTAATATGAAACTTTGTATCGTTTTGAATCACCTCCAGGCTTTTTTACTCAACCGTTACATTAACCTGTCTGGATGTTAAAAGGTACATGATCGCATATTCCTTTAACGTCTTGAGATTACCGTATATCCGGTTTTAATTCCCTTGGGGAAGGTAGGGGAAATTATGCAGAGAGGAATAATTAAAGGGGATGGGACGGAAAATTGGAACTACTCTAGTTATTTGTTTCTGTATTGTATGAAAAATCCCACAAAGTGATCTGATCAGTAATACCCTTTCAGCCCGACTCACTTAAACCCCAATGAAAGGTAACCCTATTGAAAAAAATGTAGGTACCTAGTTTTAGGCTAATTGGTGACAATGATCTATATTCTGCCTGGTCAAGCATACTTTTTACTTTTATTTCTACATTTGGCAACAATCGAGAGTATTGTAAATTAGCGTCAATTGATTTCTAAAGAATTGGACTACTTTCGTGTAAAAAATTGTTCGGGTAATTTTTTAACTCGCAGTTAACTTTCCTGTGCGTAAATCACGACGACAAACTACTGCTGTAATTTTGAGCCATTTTATTTTTACATTTTCAAAAGAAAAAGTGGTTGTTCTTTGTATCCTTTTTAAATAAAATCATTCCCTTATTCTTTACGTCGCTCAAGAATAAACTAATACATTAAATAGAATAAAGTGGAGTGCAGTACAGTCACAGTGCGTTTCTACCTTCTTCGGTTAGATAGATAATTGTCGTAATTATTTTTTAGTACAGTTCCACAATCCATCCAACCCTTTCTATTAATACTCAAGAAGTAGTGACATTGACAAAAATACTAGGTTTATTTTCAATTTTATTCTCAATCTGCTGCTGCCAATAATATTACTGCGACTCGTAGTATTTGTAGTGGAAATAATAGCAACTCCTTTGAAGAGTCTCATCAAAGTCACAAGTAACTGTCTCTTACCTTATTTTTTTATAATAATAAGAACCAGCTTGAGTATTCAGGACAGCATTCCAAGTAGAAAAGCTTTATAAACGCGAAGATGCTCATTTTTATTTTTTATAACGGCCTTGAAAAAAAAGCCTAATAACTTTACTGAAACATCCACATTACATTTATTTATATAAAACCTGCCTTAACTGAATGGAAATGTGTACAAACAACTAAATCCACAAGAGCTTCAATAAATCCCTGCTATTCCTTTAAAATATTCCATAATAAAGAAGAGACATTTTCAAGGCAAAACACTTTAGCTAAGCAGAGCTAATAAACAATAAATAATAGCAAAAAACCTAACATTACTCAAGATCCACCTCTCTGAAGTAGCAATACGTTTCCCTAAGGAGTTCAAAGCAGGCAGAAGTTGGACGAATGTATAATTTGCATACAATTTGTACACTGAAAAATAACTCACCCATTCCCAATAGAGCTGTAGACAGCCCGAGGATTGTCTAGTTTCCTACTAGCGAGGCTTTTAGGGTAGAGGATCCTCTCTGGGGGCACTTCCGAAATGCTCCGTCTCAGTTTCCGAGCATCGGTCGCTGCAACGATGCCCCCTCCAACGTGCTGCGGGGTCGAGTACTGCCCTACGCTTCTGTTAAGACTTTCTGATGACACAGAACCATCAATGTCTCCTGTGGGGGGTGTGCCCTCCGGATTCTTAAGACCACAACCCGTTTTACTAATCACATTTCTGTGAGGAAATTCTTTTCGAATTGACAACAATTTCACTCCCTTGTCTGCTCTATTCTCCCCATGGGTTTGACTGTTGGGGGTGTGGTCTTCTTGAATACCGGTTAGACTGGCATAGGTTGGTTCCGCCCTTTGATGACCTTTCGTAGTAGCAAGATATCTCGCGGAGGGGTGCTCTTTGGGCGAGGCAACAGAATCCGTTGAGGAGGATAAGCCTCGAATATTCATATAATCAGCGTAGTTCCACTGGTCCAGCCCTTTTGCTCCAGCGGTTAAGGTCATATTTGTAGCAGCGTCTTTTATCGATTGACCTCGGGAAGGTCGGCACTCAGGGTCCTTTTCATGCAGGGTCATTTTCAAATGTTGGTTCTCCTTCTCCCCTTCAATACTCCCCCCACTTGTTTTCCTTCCAAGGGGACTTGTAGCCGAAGAGGGGCCTTTATTCAGATTATTCTGTTCTAAAATCACTTCCAAATTTTCGTAAATAGTTTCACAAGGAGTAGGGGGAGGAGGAGCTCTTAAGGTTACTATTGGAGGAGGTGTAGGCAGTCCATTAATGTTCTGAGGGGTAGAGTAGATATTCTGGGCTTTGTGGCTGAGAGGGTGTGGTTTATTGGGACTACTTCCGGCAGTTCCACTATTTCCATGATGTTTACCTTGGAGCCGTTGATAAGCTGCTGAAGGGTTGATTTGCTTTAGGAAGTTTGAAGGGGTGGGATTTGAACTGCAGACAAAACTCTGAGCTCGAGAGTGCTTAACTTTCCCCTGGGTGGATTTTGGAGTGGACTCTAAAACGGTCGACTTGGTAGTAACAACTAGGAGCCGTTTTTCTTGGAAACTTTGGCTACGCTCGGGTAGGTTTCTGATTACAGAATTTCGAAGCCCGTTACAACCCTTCCCTTCGGGCGAGAGGGAGTGGTCCGAGTCTAGCTCTTTCAGAGCTATGACGTTTACGGGATCTTTGGGCTCTTTGTGACTACTCCGGAGGGAACGGAGGAACTTGGAGGCCCCACTGGCCAGACGGGCCGATTCACGACGCTCCACTTTTACCTTTAGTGGCGGTCTCCCTCCTGTACAGCCGTTTAGGTTCACTAGAGAAGGACTCTTGGAATTCGAGGCTAAGGGATCGGTCAAAAGGTCAATTGAGGAATGAACTGAGGTATTATTTTTTGGGGTGGAGTAGATCGGCTCAGGTGGATCCGTGGGATCTTTTCCGGGTTTATTCCGCTCCGAACCTCCTTCACCTTCTCCCCTGGAATTTATAATAGAAGTTGGTTAGAGATTATTTTAAGAGAATTTTCAAAAGGCATCGTCTTACAATATATTGAGCTAAATATTAATCCAGCATTTCCTTCAATAAATCTTTTATTGGTCCCCCAATAAATTCAATTACCATCTCGATACAAATAACCTTACTTTGCAAAGATTAAGTGGAGATATCAGGGTTAACAAAGAATGAGGTTTTATGAATGATTTTTTTAATTTTTAAAATCAATTAAAATAGGGATGACATAAGGAATTAATTCTGCTTTAATTCGGGGATGCAATAACCGTAAAGTAAATGAGGAAGAACTACAAGATGTCAGAATATGGAACTTTAACTATTAACATTAAAAAGAATTAATAGGTTGAAGAAATGTTGATAGAACTAACGAAATATTTACAAGGACTTCATCCATTAAATGATCATGTTCTTCCTACCATCCTCTTCTTAGGTATGATAGAAGGAGAGACAAAGTCATTAGTCTTTAACAGATTAGATAATAAATAACAACTAAATAAAAAGTGTCATGCTCTTTCTTTCATCTCGTTTTGTTCTCATTAATCCAATCCCCTCAATCCTTCTACTAGTACTCCTTCTTATTTTTGTAACATTTAACTATTTTTTTACTCAGTTTAGTTAGTGTGCTTCGTCTTCGCGTCGTGAGACAGCCAACAGTTGTGTTCCTCAATGATATATTATCCTTCGATAATGCGTTTGTCTATCTTGTTATCGTTATTTATAGGCTGGGGTTGATTGCATAATGAATGAAGCTGACAAATTATGACAAACGGGTCCGTGCTATGTTGTAATAATTAGTGTAGCCCAATTTGGCAATTTAGCTGAACGATATTGTTGCCTGGGTAACTAGGTAGTTTATTATTTGAACCTGGGTTATTGGATTTTATTATATCTTATTTTAAGACTTTTTTTTAAGGCTCGTGTGTCTATTTTTATGGATCTCATTAAAGGAAATTAACTGATCCTCAACTTGAAGGTTAGGGAAGGGATATACTCGAAATCTAGACTATTTTCTCATCATAAATGTTTCACTTTGTTGTCTAAAGAGCCAAAGAAGTTAGTAATGCTGATTTTTTACATTTTTAAAAACTGTTTAGTACTTTTTAAAGAATTTTTTAAAATCCTCTCCAGTTTTTTAAATCAGCCGACCTTGAGCGTTTAAACACTTGTACACGATCAACGTTTGCATTTACATTGAGATAAATTGTTCAAAGCTGATGTTGTATTATGGTAAGTTTTTGAGTGTTTGCAAGTTTGTGGTATAGTGGATACAGTTCAACAGTAACAATAAAAGTATATTTATTAGTTGATGTACCTTTAGGCTGAAACATTTCAAGAGCCATTTTAGCGAAGATAAAGAGGGATACGATGACATGAACTGGCTTGGCATGTCACGGCACGATCTGACCTCCCAATCTCTCGTCTACTAAACAATATTAACTCTCTCATTTTTTTCCACATGGTAAACTAGAAGCATAATGAATAGCTAGAGTATTGAGAAATGTCATAGAAAATTAGATCACAGATTCAGGGATACAGTTACATAAAGATAAAGTGTACATTAGTTAGAAAACAGAAGATGCAAGGCAATCGATTGGCATTCATTTCGCAAGAAACGGATTTCAGTTAGCTTAAAATATAACATGGTGGTTGTACTAGATCGCTGATAAATGACACTGAAGTAAAAACCATTTAAACTTAAAACCCCTAAACTCTTTCTATGAATTGATTAAATAAAATGCACCCGAGAGAGACGATGATACTTTATTTATGAGAATCATTTATGCAGAGAAACCCCTAGTGTGTTTTAAAACTTCAACCTCCAGCATAAAGTTATTAGAATGAGCTCAGGGTATGCATACTTGCTATGGTGTGATTTAAGTTTATAAGCTCTTTAGATAAGCCGCATCCAAGATTGTAAAATCCAATAATCCTCCAAGTGTTTTCTTGACATATTTAGAGCCTAATATTTACTATCCATCCCACTATCACTATACCGAATGTATTTATTCCATAGTTATGCAAATGCCCCTTTACATAATTCCTTTCCGTAGCCATTCGCTGATTCACTTTTTCTTTCTTATTTTTCATTTTCAAAGATATTTTGCATTATCTCATCAAAAAACAGGAACTTCATATCTTGTAGACATAAAGATGAGCAAACTAGCTACTTTCAACCACTTGAAATACATTTTTCTAGCAAATTACAAGAAGGGAACTATTACCATATGCGATTACGTGTATGTGGAAATTTAATAGCAATAATAACCTGACTCACTGAAGGAATGTAGAAGGTTGAATTGATTGACTTGAAATCCGAAAGAAGTAAAAGTACAGAGTGCAGTAAGTAAAAGTAAAGTGTTTATAAATAACTAAGAGGATGGATTAAAAAGGCTATCATCGCTTGGGATCGATCTGGGACAAGAAATAAAATTAGTTTACCCTTTTAAAGAGACGACAGAAGGGATTGATTTATTCAACCATTTTATTAATCTTAATTTACTACAACTCCATATTTAATTCTTACCTTTCCCAATTGCAAAAATGTAAAAGGGGAGCTATAGCCATAAATAAATAAGTGGTAGTAGTTGTATTAGAAGTAGCAGAAGGGGTTCAATTCATGGTAAATAAGAATCCAAAATTAAATAATATAATTAAACGATGAGTAAATTAACATTATCAAATAATAAATTTATTAATAATAACGAAAGTGAAGGATTGGTTTAAATTAGCTCAAATCCCTTTAATTTCTTCCGTGTTAGCTTTGCTAAATTGTGCAGGTCCTCAACATACATAAAGTAAGCAAGAGTAACTTCTTCATCCCTCAAACTTCACTACCTGCCATAACATTGAGTCTTTATTGATGATTTTCCTATTTAATTCTTGTAATTGAATTGAAATGAAAAGTGCGTTGACGTTAATAGCTTTTCAGGATAATTTATTGGTTGATCGTAAATGTAAATATTGCAGGGAGACTACAATCTTGATTGACTCAGACTGCCTTTTCTGCTTTAATTTTATACCTCATTATTACCTAATCATTATATTTTATGGAGGTTTACTTACATCCAAATAAGCATTGAAATAAAGGATAGCAATAGCATCCCAACTAATCGGTTGACTTGTGACCTTAATCCTTGTTTCAATCTTAGAACGCAAAAGGATTTGTAGGGTTTATATGCGTAGTTGAATTTTAAAATTGCATTACTTTTAATAAACAATGCTGTAGACCGTAGATCTGTGTATATTTAAATTGAAGGCATTTTACAAAATGTAAAAGCCTGATTCCGTATACTTGAAAAGTTTTCAAAGCTTCTAAACACTCAAGTGTAAAGGGTTTTCAGTGTAGTTTCAGTTCTTAAAATTTTAACACCAGCCTAATATACCTAGTTTAATCTTTTAAAACCTTAAAATTGATTGTAGTGGAGAAGAATATTTAGTACAGCATACGACGACCTGTGAAGAAGCAAGTGGGTGTCGATTACAGAAATCCCTACTGATTTCTTAATTGAAAAAAATTGCAACCAACTGGTACTATATGAGTTACTATGAGTGAACGTAACTTTTGCCAACAACGTGTTAGTCTCTGATTGCATATCTTATAGCAAACAAAGGGATCAGTGAGTAGGATTTATTTGCAATAAATTTAAGCTGGATTCATTGAGCAGTAGACAGGGATGTAGAAGTGAATCTAAACAACAATAGAACCTTAATTCTGCTCAAGCTGAGACCAAACTCTTTTAAAAGTTTAAAAAAAGGATTGGCAAACTTCACTTTCGTTATTTTATATTAGTATTGACACCTTACATACGCTTTATTGAAGGATCTTGTGCAAAATAATTATTACTACCACCACTACTACTACTATACTATACTACTACTACTACTGACTACTACTACTACTACTACTACTGCTACTATTACTAATACTATACTACTACTACTACTATACTACTACTACTACTATACTACTACTACTACACTACTACTATACTACTACTACTACTACTACTACTACTACTACTTTACTAATATACTACTAATATTTATGTAATAGTAGTACATAGTAGTGGGATTTGTTTTTAGGAGAGAGATGCCTGTGATATGATATGAAAATAAGTAGTTGGTGATAGTGATAGTGAGTGATGAGAATGATGATGATGATGGACACTTTAATCCAAAAAAGCTTTGCTCTAGATAGTGTGTGCTTACAGCTGGATTCGGTTCGATAAAGGTGTACGATATTTCACTCTCTAACAGAAGAGTACATTACACTAAAACCCCTTTACCCCTTTGTAGGTTCTGACGGGTTTTGTGAGACCCACAGGTTAGGAGTTATGAATGACCTGAGTTGGGGTTTTGGGTACATTTACTTTGGGTTTTGATGAGAGGTTAATAATAAAACTCGAAATGGATGTGTTTTGCAATATCACCACTGATGTTCTAGAAAGAAGCTAAGAGTTTGAAAAGCACAAGAGATGTTAAGTTAATGCTTTTTTAAATCTCTGAAAACCAAATTTTTTCACGATCAGGCTAATTTTAGCCCACCTTAGTTATTACATTACAAATAATAAGTACGTAATTTTCCTCCTTACTTGTCATTCATGAAGGAATATCTTTCTAACAGAGTCACTTTTTCTTTCTCCTTATGTCAACTTTTAATTGAGTAATAAATAAAGTCTCAAAAAAGAAAAGTATGCAAACAACTCCGTCTCTCATGTAAGCGACCCTCATCCATCCAATAAAAGAAGGAGATATTTGCAGTAAATATTATTATTGCTCTCAATTGGATGGAGATTAAGGAATTTTGCAGTACACGAGTAGCAATCATAGTATCATTTTGAAACTGACTTATATTTGCATCACTTTCCCCTACTCAAAGTATATATCTTTAACAAACATAGCAATAAGTCTGATACCTCTTATAAACTTCTTATCAGTTACGTACAGTAGTATGCATGCATGTGGTAGTCCACAAGAAACCGCTGTACTTAGCAAGTTACAAATGTACGGCTAGAAAATATGTATCTTTCATGCCATTTTTAATTAAATATTTCAAGTTAAAGTTATCAAATTTTGTGATTTAAAAAATATTGGTTTAAGGTAAAAACCGCATTCTTGCTGTTTTGATAAAATATTACTGCAGTATTTCCGGAAATTACTCCCCCGGGGGAGTTAATTTTCAATGGTCTCATTTGCAGGGGGGAGTTATTTAGAGGAGGGGAGTTATTTTTCAATAGGGTCATTTGCAGGGGGGAGTTATTTAGAGGGGGAAGTTATTTCGGGGGGGGGGGGGAGTAATTTCCGGAAATACGATATGCTGGAAAGTGTTGCCTGGTTTTCTTACGGACGGTCACTTTAACTTTATTATTGTAGCAAGATAGGTTGTTGTGCCAACAATAGAAAGGAGTAATTGTTCCATAATAAATTGAGTATAAGTGAGTAAGTGGCTCTACTTTGTCACAAGCAGTATAACCACCGACAGCAACATTCTGTACAATAGGACACATCTCTTAAGTATCCCATACAAAACTTTCATCACATCATCATCTCTACGATGTTATAGAGCAGCTATCCGTATATTTATAAAGGGAGAAAAACAAGCTCATGCATTGTTCCTTGGTCTAGATGAGTAAGTAATTTTCAGAATCTTACAACAATGTCACCTTTTTTGACAATATTTCTGCGACTTACTTACTGGATGGAATGCGTAAGTAGGTGCGAACTGCGGGTTGACACGATCACCTCTGTCATAGAATGATACTGCCTTTCTCATTATTTTTACTATTTTCCTCTGATTATTATCGAGTAATTTTAAAATACATGAATAAATAAGTTACTCTCTCTTTTTTCGCTATTGTGAGATTGAAAGAATACGAGCTGCTCCCTGTAATAATTTTGTTGATCTCTCTGGTAGTATACAAAACAAATGCTGAGACGTTTCCTGTGTTAAATTTTGGCGAGACAGTAACTTTTCTTGAATGTTATTGAAGTTTTAGCTTGAAACCCCGGATTCTATGGCTCCTCTACTACCCGCATGAACCTCACTGCTGCCCGGTATTAACCGGCTTCCCTACTAACTCGCCAATACGACCGCATATATTCCCGTTATTTTGATCTTATGATATCAGCCCCTTTAGAACAGTACTATTTAACGCTAAGAATCCCCAATATTAAATAGAAGCCCGGGCTGCATTATTTTGGTGATATCGGTATAGTGCAAAGATGATACGGGAAATAATGAGAAAATTCGTAGTCAGATACGCATCAGCAAAGTCCCTAGTTTACACATTATTTATGCAAGTAACAACTAAAAGACAACAATGGAAATGATAGACATAAAAAACAGCATAGGGAATCAATGACAAACTCACAGAAGCTATTAAAACTTTCTCCAATTTTATAATCACTTGGCTGAAAAGTGCTACCTCCGTTCTTTCCTTTATGAATAGATCTCTCTGTGTGTTGGAGTTGCATTATATTTTATTACGAACGCAGTTTGTGGCATGAGTGAGCCCAATTATCTCATTTGTACGGGGAGAAATAGGAAGGACTAGTTTATTTAAAAGTGATGTTACGTCCTCCATCTAACAATAAATAAATACCTAATAACTTTACATAATTTTAAATGCATGCGTTGGTGGCTCATCTTTATAACATTAACTAATACGCACTCAACCCTTCTTAGTCTAACTGAGCTCATGCTCTTAAAAGGCTATTCTAATTCATTCGAAAGCGGAAATTACCCTTGCAAATATTATGCATGCAGAAATATCCTATTCTTTCATACATATCTGCATACCTGAACTAACTAGTACTTAATCAGCTCAACGGAAAGTCATAGAAGTAAAGAATAATCTTCCGTGACAGAACTGAAAACGACTACCGTAAGTGCGCTTTTGAACTAACCCATCGTCTAAAATCACTTTTACGGATTTGGCTCTACTTAACTTACCGCATGATTAATAAAGTCCTAGTGCATTTCTTTAATGGTAATTTAAGTTTTGAGTAGAGACTATTTCCGAGTATTTTTAATGTACTTAAGGCGCAGTTGGAAACGATGAGATGAAGTCGTTTACATTTTAAGAGATAAATCCCCAGAGAGATTAAAGCAGGAATTACAGCCAGATTAATACTGGATGGGGAGATATTCGAATATTAATAATAGGTAGCCCTCCCTTTAGATTATTAACGGCGTCTTAATTAATATTGCATGGTCCCGATCTGTTTCTTTCTCATTTGGAAGTCTTAACCAAGAGCTTTTAATCTTCAGTTTCCCATGAACGATATAAGTTAAGTTAACAAAGAAAAATACAAGCTGAAGTAGCAAGTTTAACGGGATGTTTTTAGCTGTAGGAACGAATTAAATGTCATTCATAACGATTATAAAGTCTCTAAAAACTCAACAAAAAAGGGTATGGGTTAGGAGAATACGGATGCATCTTAAATCGTACCAGTCCAAAGAACTTTATTACTACTATTTAGCAGCTTTTTCATATCACAAAATTATTCATACTTTTAAAAAAGTAGGTATTGATGATGGAAATACAAATTAATCCATCACAAAACTACCAGAAGTATCCTTATTAATCAACCAGATTGTTTCTTCACAATCCTAACAAGCGTGAGAGAGATGAACAAGACACGAAGCAGTTTTCATTTAATTGTTTTTGTGTTTTGCAAAGTAGAACTTGGGCATCTTCTAATAAAAGTTACAACAATTGACAATGGGCCGTTAATTTCAAACCTAAACAAACTTTTAACCTCAGAAAAAAGCATCCCAAAAAAAGCAACTTATGTCGTCACAAACCCTTTACTGATCCTTTTTAAATGGTTTTTCAGTATTGCTTTTGTGCTCATTACAGACAGGGTTTTCAATAATACCCCTGCCCGTCTATTATATAGGAACTGGACAAAGGTTTTAAAAAATAAACCGATGAGTGAAATATCTTATGTGGCACACAATAAAACCCCGAACCTTGACCTTAATTTCAAAATAAAACCCTTAAACCCCAAACTCTAACGTTAACTGTAAACCCCTTAAACCCTCTCTACAGTTCCCAGTGTTCACCAACCTATTACGATTCTATCCACGAGCAGACAATAACCTCATCGTTTATATTAGATCAGTTCTTACTTATAACCGCTGCCAGTGCAAAATTCCGTCTTGTAAAATGCAAATGCGTAAGTAATTTAATTTAAGAGTAGGATGTTCCTTGGGACTTAATGATTATTATGAATCACGAAGAAAATTAAACATATCTAAACTTGTTGTATCCATCAGTCCCCTTTACTTCTCTTGTACAATATTTTACTCCACAACAGTATATTGTGTATCTCATTTTTGCTTACTAATAAATCCAAATTCATAAACTGTATATTATTTAGCCTTTGTTCCTGGCCAATGCTAATGAACTCTTTGTAACAAGGAGAAAAAAGCAGGAAGGTTTACTCTGAAATCATTAAGAAGTTGTGTATTATGCTTTAGAATATTGATAAACTGCATATCCTTGAAAACAAGCTTCCCTCTAATAGTAACACTATTCCCATTTGATTGAGCCGGAGTAACAGCTTATGATTATTGAATTTATTTAAAAAATATTAGCGTTTCATAGGGATTGGAATATTTTGTTTGGAGTTAGGATTGGAAACAGTTAAACGATTAGCTAAACGTTAGTTTTAAATTTTTTCTAACAAAAAAACCCTTTGAAAACAGATTGCTATTTAAATCATTTACTCATAATAAAAAACGGAGTTAGGCAACTTATTAATATTCACTTAAGGTTTGTCCTTTAACTATTATTTTCTTGTCTTTATTATTGGCAAGTCGTTTATAACCTTGAGCTCTTATTTCGAAAAAGAGTGGAGTTAATTTATCCATTACTAACAATAGGGCAGACTATTATTGTGATAGGGGACAACAAAGGCCCATAAGCTATATGCAATGATCATTGTGGACAATTGGCTTACAAATGAAGTTATGCAACAATTTTCCCAGGCTCAATTTGTCAACTAAATAACATGAAGACAAGACTTTGTCACAGCTTTATCGTTTCTCTACCAGCAAATTATTTTATTGTGTAGTAAATGGCCAAGAAAATAAATTAGGTCCACATCCCCGATTCACTAACTAACAAATCACGCACTGCCGTTTATACACTTACTTAATACTTGGTAGGTAATGGAATAGTGGCAGTAAATGCATGTAATACAATAGTAGCAGTTTAAATAGCAGCATAGCAGTAGAATTTTTTATTTTCAGGGTAAAAAAGTATCATTAGAGAAGAGTTGTATGGTTCTTCTTCTTATTGTGTTAAAAAGTGAAGTCCCAAAAAAGAAATAGTAAAGTCAGTGGCACTGAGTTGGTGATGAGTAGTTGTTAGTAATACTCTTCTTGGTAGTGTTGGCTATTAACGAGTAAGTTACAAAAGATGGACATTGAGTGACACTTGTTGAATCACAGCTCGTTGCATCATCTTCTTATGAAACTATAGTTTCATTTAGTAAGAACGAATTCCATAAAAGTTAGTAAATTTATAAAATACACAGTAAAAATTGATACCTAACAGAAATTCATTTTTTCATTAAAAAGTATAACTCCCGGAGCCAATCAAAATCATAATAGTGGTATTGTAATTGCAAGTGGTAGTGGCTAGTGCGTAGGCTGTTCAATGCAAAATGTTCGGACGATGCATTAAGTCGAAAGATTTCTGCTGCCTTCAAAATGCCCGTTTTGATCAAAATGATCCGTTTTTGTTTCATGAGAAAAAGAGAGAGGTTCTTCAGATATTTATGGATGTAAATTACATTAAGTGAGGCAAGGAGAGATGAGACTTGCACTACTACTACTGACTACTACTGCTAGCTGTCTGTAGTTTGAAGTGACAGTTTACCAACTTAAGTTTTTTAGTTAGTGGCTGTAAGAGTTCGGCCCATGTGGCGTCTCCCACTAACAAAATATTAAACTACTATCGCTAGAAGTAAGCAGGTTTCTCTGTTGGATTTCAGATGGCCAACCTCCTCAAACGTTTTCTCTTTGTTCATTTTATCCAACTTTGTCTCATCATTCATTAAAATCTCAGTTTATAAAATTCGAAACCCTTTTCCAGCAGAGCTCTGGACCTCATTGTACATTTTATAATGAAACTGTAAAATCTGCTATTTAAATATTATAACAAAATTCAAACAGCCCGACTTCCTCTGTGGTTAATAATATCTTGAATCTTGTTGGCTGCGTAAAAATGCTTGGTAAAACCTGACCTGACTTCCAAAAAAGGTTAACCTTATAAAAGGGTAGGTTTCCGTTCTTCAACGAGAACAATGCTTCGATAAACCTAATCTTTTGAAGATATGGGATGACTTACCTGGAAGAAACAAAAATAAACTTAGATTAGCCACAAAATTAAGTATTTTTTTTTATAAATTGTGAGACACAATTTGACAATCATTAAAGCAATAAAAACTAAAGCCTCTTTCTAATAATTTATCTTATTTTTCTAGGGATTGACACAACGCTAAACAGTTTTATAACTTGGGCTAATTCCTCTAATGTTTGTTTTCCTTCTTGTGAGACTTTTAAAAGTTTAGTAAATAGTATTATTATTGCAAGTTGTCCTGATTGAAGTCATCTCAACTTTTTTGGACTTTAAAGACAATCATTAACCAAACGACTTTACGACTTTTAAGGCCTAGACAGATAGAAAGACACACATGCAGAACATTTGAGTATTTAACGGTTTCATATGTAGCTCGTCCTTTACTATAACTTGCTATTGTGAAAAGTTAAAAAGTCGTCATGATCCCATTAGAAAGAATGAATTTATTTGTATGGTAACTTCAGCCTCTCTGCCTAACGTGTAATTATAAAGTGTGGCTTGTGCTGTGCCTGTAATCTCTTCGTAGGTTAAGTGTTAAGGTAATCACAAGACAGTTAAGGTTGATTTAGTTGTCAAAACATGAGAGTCGCTCCACCCACCCAGCCCTAGTCCACTTTTTATTTCATTGTAATTGTTATTTCAACAACAGATATTATATTATCTTATTTTTTTTATTGAACATTGCCTCTTTTCATCTTCAACTACGAAGCGTTGTGTTTACAACTCAACTTTTCATCCCATGATCGTAATTCATTTGTGCAGAAGAACCCTTTAGTGACCTAAATTAGTACGGAACATACTGAGAAATCTGTGGAAGTTGTGCTCCTCTTTTTAAAACCATTTTTTTCAATTTGAAAAAGCTATGAAAAGTCCATTAACTAATAGCAGTAAATTTAAATGTATTCTCGGTGAAAAAAACAACTACTTCACGTACTTCCGGTTTTAGTTCCCCCTTTAACAATTTCCCCTAAATAATTCCCTGTATCTTTTCAGGTTTAAAATTAAACTCTCCCTGTCTACTCTTTCTACAGGGGAATTAAAAAATGAAATGTGGATAACGGTAAGATTTAGATGTATACGTATACCGTACATCCTATAAATAAGCCTAAGCTAAAATTCAATTCTGAAGTTTTTGAAGATCAATACAACACCAACCCATTCAGTGGATATCGATAGCAGCGACTACTTCAGAGGAAACTTATAGACTGAGCAAGAGATCACAAGTCAAAATGTCAAGACCACGCTTATTATAACAGAACAATTAATGATGATCCTGTATAAAATGCATAACTTATTTTAAAAATGGACAGCTGAACTATTTAGCATAAAAGCGATTGACGGCTAAAGAGATAATAAATCTTGTTAAAAATTTATCTGATCTCTTCTGGATCCATTCCAAACCAATTAGACAGACTAATAACTCACATCACAACATTCACAACTAATTTCAGCACGGCTCAGTTACTCTTACCAATCATAATAATCTTGTTAGAAATATCGAAATGACGGATGGGGCAGGGAGGATACTATAGCTAATTTATTTTGCATAACAATATTCATAAACCACTTCACCCTTTTTATTTTGTACTAGTTACTTGGAGTTCTTATTAGTTTTATTATTAAACAACAATAAAATAATGATGAAGACCTTGACGTTGCGTTAGTTGCATTAATTTACAAAGTGAAATTATATTGGAGAGAAAAAAGTGATTGTGGATATTATGTCTTCGTCGTCGTGTCGTAGACCGTATTTTATTCACCCTTTAGTGTAATTAACCCTTTCTCTTAAGACACATACACATTTTAGTTAAGGCAAGACATATTTTATTTTAAATAGACTTTTATAAGAACCCAAAAAGTTTTAATGGGCAAGCAAATCTTTAAGACTTTTAAATAATAATAGATTGGCTCTTTGAGTTTTTTCTTAATTTATTTTCACTAATTTTATGCTAATGTTTAATTTAGTTGTGGTTGTGCTGTTTGTATATTGTTGTGTATTTCAAAACGTAGGATGGATTATGAAAGGATGAGGATTAATGTTTGAGATAATTTAGTTGGTCTTTTTCATTGACATTTGACTTCTCTAAAAAAAATTGACAAAGGATTCTCACTCTCAAGGCTAAATGGAGCATGAATGAGCTTTAATAACTTTAATTTTTATCTCACGGAGCAAAACACGGAGTTTTATTACCTCACTGGATTCACTTTAACTGGGATTTCGTCAATTTTACTTATATCCTGGTCAGGCGTGAACATTAGGAATTTCAGACTTTCAACAGTGTTTATAGGGGAGATTTAAATTAAATTCTGACCCAGGGGTTGTGTTGAAGGGTTTTTATAAAAGAGTACTTTACGGCTGGTATTTTTAGCTTGTAAATAATGTTACCTTTTTCAATAACCTCCGTCTGCAGCTTAAAAAGTTAATAGGTTTCACAACTTTAGTAATTAAAGAAGATTTTTAGGTGGCAGTTTATTAATAATTAATTAGTATTCTTCCCTTTATACAGGACAAGGTCAGTAAGTTATGCATTAACAAAGGATCACGACCACGAAGACGTGTCAAAAATTTCCAATCTTAATACTCAATCTCGAATTATATGCAGAATCTTACTTTACTTATATTTGAATTGACTTAAGAAAAGGATAATCTGTAACTGTAACAACAGCTCCACAGCGCAAAATTACAGCCAGACTAGTCAATAGAATATTGGGTAACTTTTTTATCAATTGGCTAAACCCAGTGAGCTGCTCATTGTATTTATTAAAAAGGGAAATTAATTAACGAACAAATGGCGAGTCCTTGCTGCATTAAGAAGTAAAGTAGAAGATAACTTAATTAGTCAATGGGGCCGACTGCAATTACCTTTTAAAATATGTCGACGTGTCCCCCAAGTTATAGGATTTGTTAAAGTTAAAGCTTTTTGTCAATTTGTAATTCTACCAAGTAAAAAGTCCCCGTACTTTTACCATGTTATAAATACTTTTAGGACCAAGCTGTACCCAGGAACTTTTAGGGGGCCAAGAATCGTATTTTATAGTAAATTTCTTTCAATCTGCAAGTACTGGTGACCTCGGTGACCCATTTGTATTTTTTTCAAATCAGTTGGCCTCATTTCAAGCCCATTTTTGTTGAATTGAGTACGTTCAGCGTAATTACTGATGGTATTTAAAGCATTCAATGACTCGATTATTTGTTTTCGGGCCCGAAAGGCTGTTCGACTTAGCCTTGGATAAAGTCCGTCACATTTTTATTGATTCTTTGTCGTGATCATAGTGTTGCCAAAACCGGGACCAGGCAGCATTTATTTCCACCACTACTTCTACGTCTACTAGTACTCCTTATATAATTAATGGAACCATTTACTTTATTTCTACTCCTACTACTGCTAGTTATTATGGAGTATCCCATATGTAGATATCTTTAATACTATTTTTAGTACTCTACTCCGCCCCTTCTGTTCTGCATGGATAAATTTCATTGGTTTCAATTTCACCGAGAATTTCTCCTACTCACCGAACCATGAAATTAGTTGGATGGATAATAAATAATGCTTAATGTATTTTAAATATCCTTTATGCTAATTGATCTTAGTTTCTTTACAGACGTCGACATAACATGGGATACTGAATCCAATAAATAATCAAAGTACCAGAAAAGTGTCTGTCCATAAAGTTCCTCCTCTTCCCAGGATACTTGCATTTTCCATTCCATTCTTTAGTTCCTAAAATTGCTGATGTTCCTTACTGATTTTAAGCTCATTAATTCTCAGTAAATTATTTAGATGACAGCTACAAAATACGTGTTAAAGTCTTGAATTAGAGGTATCCATTATTTATTATTGTTATTATTTAATTTATTTCAAACTTCATTTTCAGCCTCTCCGCCTCTATTACTAGTTACAGTAAATCCCTGATTTATTTTTAATCTATTACAAGAACTACACGTCCCATGCTATGTTACTTTCTTGGCTACTAAAGTCAGTTTTTACCTAACGATAAATAAACATTCGGTTTTCTCAAATGAAAAACATTTACAACCAACATTTTTGCCAACAATTTGAAATTAAAGTGGAACTGTGGCTTTAAAGTCATCTTTTGATGCATAAAAATTAAATTGCCTAGTCCCTACGAAGAATAAATAGCGTATAGCTTTTTCTGACAGACTACCACATTGGAATATTATGACACGGAAAAAGGAAACTCACAATAGAACCCAATTAAAAGATAAAGCTTAACTCACAAGGATAGAATAATAATATAATCCATCAATTGAGCATATTGTGCATAAAGATGTTGATTAACAGGGAGACAATACTTGCTACACCCTACTTATTCCTATCCCATGTCCTCCATTGGGACAACTATTAAGGTAAGTTAAAGACTAATAACCCAAGTAAAATTGTGGGAGTTGAATGAAAGGGGTGTGGCTGTGGCTACACAGGTTAGGCAGATAGGTTTACGACGGACGTGGGTTTAAAAAGGAAACTGAGTGAAAAGGAGCCATAAATGAAGTCATGAGAAAACCAATAAAAAACAATTACAACTTTTATCATACTTATTCTTGTTTAATTTAATTAAATCACACGAGAAGAAACAATAGGGCAGAGAGCATAGAATATTACACACACTTAACCATATAGAACCGAAATAGACGTTAATTTATTTAGCACAACCAAAACAACAGCAGTACAAACAACCAAAACAACTACCACTTGTTGCGGATGAGTTCAATGATTTAATCAAAAAGTCTTTACTGTAGCGATACTTTATTTTATTGAAATCACTTTTAAACCTCTCAATTATTTACTACGAATGATAGTATGTAGAAGGACCTGACTGTAGAAAGCTTAAGGAGAAACCAAAAACTAGAACTTTGTAAGTCTTTTCCTCCTCTGAGCTAATTTTTACTACTTTCGACAGTAAATGGGAATGATAAAACACAGGGACAAAAGTTTCCTACGATGTGAATTGAATGGACAAAAGAGGAAGAATTGGGACGAGGAACTCAATAAAACTAAAGTGGGTGGGGCTAGCTTATTCATCTATTACTAACGTCCTCTTTCTCTAACCCTAGTGAGGTTTAAAATAGTAAAGTTAGTTGACGTTTCATCCCTTGCGACTAGTAACAAAGATGTGGTAGATCTAAGCTAGTAGATTTTATGGATATTGATACAGCAGGAACAATTAAAATTAAAATGTTTATTACAACCAAATTGAGTTATTAGGAACTGCAAAGACATTATACAGGGTTGTTTCTGTTTCTATACTTTCTTTCGTTTTAAATATTTATATTCAAACCACACACAAGGGGCAGTATAAACTGCACTAAACACCTCAAGCCATAAATGTAAATGAAACCCCTAAAACTTTTAATCTAAAACTGGCAACCTTTAAAATATCCATATTTTCAGACCTTAAAACCCCATAAGCGAAGGAGTACCCTGACACTTGTTGTCAATTGTTATCTCGAAGGATTCTGTGATTTACTACCATAGTTTGTAATAGGTTTAGTCCTAGTAATTTTTATTATCATTTTAATTATTATTAGCTGTCATCTCTAATAAAGAGCATGTTTAACTCCCAACTGGTTATATGAAGATGGTAAGTACAGTTTTCTCAGTCCGAATTCAGGCTGAAGGGAATTTAAACTGCTAATGTTTATTTATTACTTTTAATGTGCTATTTGAATTACGGAGGTTGGCAATAGTTAACCTTGAATTCAACCCAGTCTCCATGTGAAGTTTTTTGGGGGTTTTAAACTAGTGGTCCAGGGGGGTTACCCAAGATGTCCAATCTATTTATAAATTGTGAATGAATGACTTTATTCGTGCAGATGATCTTGCTAATTTTTCCAAAATCCCTCAACTCTCAAGAAGGAAGAAGCCTCTTGAAATAAAACATTCATCTCATTTCCGCAAGCTTAACTTTTTTTTAAATAAAAAAAATATCATTGTTCAAGTGTCTCTTCATCCGATTCAAAAGGGCTTAAATACTCGCTTCCAATAATGAAAGGATACTGAAATTGAATATGAAGAGTTTTAAACGTTAAAAGCTTGTTCAAAACTATTGCAAAAAAACGTCTATTGACAAAACTATTTATAAGGGAGTGACTGAATGATTTTTCAATTTCGACAACAACAATTCAGTTGAAGATGAAAGTGCAAGGTCGACGAACCACTGGTAAACCTCAACAGTATTAAATATTACATAAGACTTGTGATATTATAGTTTACTTTATTTGATCTTCAACACTCAAGAAGAGGCTCTTGAGAGAAGATCTCGAGGATAAAAAAAATGATGATCAAACACTTTTTTCCACGGCTTAAGTCCCTTTGTATCTTTTATGAAGGACGGGATTTCGCAAGTTAATAAATCCCGGTTGACAAATCCTCTAAGGTTCATTACCGAATCGATTGGAATTTTTTTAAATCTCTAGAATAGTCAAATCAGTCTTGGGTCTGGGCATCCTTTCTTGAGCCTGGGAAATAAACCTCTGAGCACTGAGCTACCGGAAATTCCTGAATTACAGCCTCTCTGTAATTTTATCAGCCCCTTTGCGATACTAGGAGCTCTAATTTCATATGTTGAAAGGCAGAACACAATAACACACCCGTGCTGTACTTCAGAGATATGAGCAAACCATGCATTTATTTCTGTCCTAACAAAGCCGGCGATCAGTTAAAAATGAAGGGGGAGTGGGTCCGTATTAATGATTTTGAGTGGATTGGAAAATATCATGAGATCATGTAACTTGTTGAGACTGCTTGACTTTTAGCACACCCACCAGATAATTGTAAATACCCAATACAGCTTGGAAGTTCCTATGAAGTGGTACTTTTAAGAGTGTTCCTCCGGAGGGCTAGAAGAGCCTTCAGTTATTATTACTTTAATAAAAAGGGACCTTTCATTTACTCCAACTGGGTTAATGATCTCTCAATAATGCGAAACCCTCTCAAGGAGGTGGCATTCACGCTAATAAATCGTGGGAAAAGTTTAGTTTTATTATTAATTATCTCTAGTAATAATTAACAAACAGCGTATGACCCTTTATGGACTATACCCAGCTACTACTACTACTACTACTACTATTTTTACTGGTAATAAAGCTATAAGTTAATATTATACAATTATAATTATAAATCATAAATAAAGAAAGTATCTCATGTGCGATTCAGTAGCCCTTTTACTTTTTTATGAGTCTTCAGCACAACCAGATTAAATTATTCTAATCACTTATATCCCAATAAGTCCCTACCGTATTGTCTCGAATACACGCCGGGGCCACTATTCAATTTTTGACTTTTTTGAGGGGGCCACTATTCGGGAGG
>JAQFZX010001687.1:0-26177 GCA_034682405.1 Hydroisotoma schaefferi | reverse complement strand
ATTGAAGGCTTCATGGTATGGTAACTGAAGATTATCGTAGTTTATTTTAATCTATGGGTAATCATAATCATCGGACCATGGCTTGAAAGCTTAAAATTGTTTTACTCCGCTATTCAGGGTCATTTCCTTAGAATTCCTTAACTTTCAAATGAAATTCTTGTAGCGATTTTGATTAAACAATTCAATATCATGCTAATCTTAAAGAAAAGGCAAGTTTTATTTTTAAGTTACGTAACCTATATGAATCCTCTATTCCCAACAATGGAATAGGAACAAGGGCCATAGATAACCCTTTGTGTCATACAACAAAAAACTGTAATGCTGCATTGCATCTTGCATCTTCTGACAACTGAACGGAATACCTTATAAGGTCAGAGGAGACTTTAAACTGGGACTTAAAGCCAGTAATTAACCCACTAATATTCCATCTCACTAGGTCAGAATTATAAAGTATAGTAGATCTGGTCCGAAGGTGTTCAATGTTTCTAAAATTATTTTTCCATTCAGAAGCTAAATCTTCCAAAAGCATTTGTTGACTAATACCAAAATAGTAAACTTGCTTACCAATACTAAAAGGTACACAACACACTGCTAAAGCTATAAATAAAAGGTAAATCACCAATTATCATGAACTCGCTCGCAATACCACATCATCAGTTTCTTCACTAATGTAAGCAAAATCGTTAAACCGAGACAAAGGTCTTGCGATGCTGTTATTTACTCTTTTTTCATAATTATTTCATCTTTATCGATAACCCAAATATGCTGACCATGTACTTTATAATGAAGGTTACTGTATTTATTAATAAAGATTGCAAGATAAGCAGAACATTATATCACAACAATTCAAACTGCTTGACCGGAGGACCATAATAACCAACACAAGTTTATTCACTCACAATTAGGCAACTAGGCATGTAATTTGTGAACAATTGAGAAAAACAATGATACAATTAATTAATTTAAGCTTATTAGGTACATGCATGCATATTCTTTGTTGTTTGCGTAAATTAATGTCTACGGATAAAGCAAAGCTTATCACATTAATTTATTTATCCCAACAAGTGTCTAGCTTTCCAGTGGAGAAGACGCAGTTGAGTTCAGTCGCTTTGAAGCGTTTGTCGTCTTTCCTCAGTTTGTCTTTCAGACCTGTTTTACTACAGTTTTTACCATCCTAATTTTTGAAGATTTATTCTTAAAATTTCTGATAAAATGGACACAAAACCATATTCATCAAGGCATCGGTATAGTGCTGTAAGTTTTGAGACATTACTAACAGATATTGGGATACTTCATATACTTGTTTGACGGTTTGATTCGTCGTATCGATTTTAAAGTTTCAATAATTTCTAAACCTTAAAAACAGATCGGGGTAAACGTGGTAGGGTTTGCAAATTTTGAAAAACATTCAGTACTGACTTAAACTCCTTTCCTTAGGTTATAGGAATTCTTTCAATAGTATCGCTGAGTGAAGCCTGCAACATAAAAAACTTCGGTTGGGGTCACACAGAAGTTATCCTACCAAAACCAACCCTGCTTCCAAAATTGGCCGCAGCCTTCCACGAAGGAAAGGCTTCGGTAGCTTTAAAAGGTCATTATGGAAAGTCCCTTATTCATGGCGTTCATAACCTTCATGCAGTTCATAATCTTCATGGTGGAGGCTACTACGGGAAAGGCAAGGGTTATGGAAAGTATGGAAATATTGGTTCAAACGGATTGGTAGGTTTTACCATATTATTGGATTTGATTTGATTTGATTTGATAAGAATATCAAGTCATTATATCATTTAAAAGAGTTTTGTGTGTCATGCATATTTAGTATTTTTGATAATGAATTTTCTAGGGTTGGGGTGGGTCTGGCTATGAATATGGTTATGGCGTAGGCTCTCCAAAATACGGAGACTTTAAGGAGGTCCATCAAAAAGGATATGGAGGTCATATCAAGGGGCACTACGCTGTTAAGGATTGGAACTCCTACAAACACTTTAACTATGACTTGGGCCATCCTCTTGACAATGAATATCATGCTGGAGAGGTTGCCTACGCCAGTGACCATGTTGGAGATTATGCTCCAGGGTTTTATGGGAAGAAAAAGTAAAATCCATAATTTTACATAAATATGACTACATCGATAGCGAAAGCATCTACAGTGACAGTTAGCCAAAAAAAATCAACAGAGTATTTTAATTTGTATGTCACTGGCCCTAACCCTGCCTACAGGAGAAAGAATTAATATTCTACATATTAATAACATTTTGTGTTGTCTCCCTTAATTTTTAACTTACTAAAAATGAGTCAGAGACAGTATAGGTAGCTTTAGATTACATGTTAGAGTTTGATTGTAAGAGCTAACTGGTTTGAAATTTTATTTATATTATACAAATCACTTCGGCTAATCGAAATCAGGTTGCGTGGATAAATAAAAATAGTATGAACAAAAACTAAGGTCTTGTCAAGTCATTTCTAGAATTTGAATTATACTGACTATTTTCAGTTTGAAATGGCCTTACGAATCGCGATTGCGAAGAATGGTTCAGCCTTGAGTTTTGAGCACATTTTCAGAACTGTATGCGTTATATTTCAAAGCATTATCGTTACAATTATTTAAAAATACGACATTCGAGAAAATCATTAGCTCAATTCTGTACAAATTCACTACTCTACATTACAAGCCTGCAAATTGTACTCTAACTTTCAACTTTTGTTTTCCGTAATTAATCATTCCCACAATCACCTGAACATTAACGTTCAACCTGTATAAGCCAGTACCATTCCTTCCCATTATTGCATTTCTTGTACTTATGAACTAAAATATCCACGCATGGGTGCATTAATAATTTCGTTAGTAAGAAACAATGTAAGGAGCACTATCACAAATATCATGTAACTTTAACTACTACTGAATCAAACCACCGTAAAGTACCACACCACATGCCTCTCTATCTTGCCAAGAATAGAGATTATGATTAAATAACTTTAAAATATTATTTAATTTCTGGTTAAAAATGTTTTCCATTTTTTCCACCTAGCCATAGCTTACCTGATACTTATTTGGGCATCACATACATTCTATTACTTTTCTGATTTAATACTTTACTTATTATGGCAATCTATTGAACGTTACACACCTCACACCTCGTGAAGCACTCACTCGTACCTTTGTCTCAAATGGAAATACAGCGTTTTCTATTATTTTCCGGATGAGGAAACCAAACAATTAAGGTACATTGTTTGTGCGAATAAAAAGTAATAGTTTACCATATAACATGAGCAAATTGAACTTGCACTGGTTATAGATGCTAAAGCTTATAATATCCTGTACAGAAATGTACGTTACCTAATTAGTAACATATTAAATAATAGAAAACACTATTAGAATAAAATTGATTGATACAATTGATCGGTTGGATGAGCATAAGAGTGTTTGAGCTTTTCCTTAAAATGAAAAGATTGGCTACGAAATATTAACAGGTACAAGAAGGACGGTATTGCTAAGTGGTTTCAATGCCAATTCGATGTTTTCTATTGTGGGAGTTGCTAATAATGGTATTTCGAGAAAATTACGGTATACGGGGGTGCATGTTTTAATACTTCTGTATTATGTATTATTTATTTTAGGATAAATATGTAAAAAAACAACCCTTGATTTTGAGCACTGATTGAAAGAATTAATATAACTAACTCAGTTTAGTATGTGAGTTAATGAATTGAGTTGAAATGGTAAATGAGGCATGAGATTTTATCCTGGGTATAAAATGGTATCACTTTTCAACAATGGTCATCAGTCTTTCGACATCAGTTTCTCAAGTCTCAAGTGCTTACAGATCTAATTACAGGGATAAATCATGGTCGGAAAGTCTACATTAGCCTTGGTAAGTGGTGGTCTATTGTAGTGCTAGAATCTTACTGAATATTAAAGCGTTATAAATGTATTTTAAACTTTTAAACGTGATAAAAATTTTACCAGGCGAGTATATAATGTTGCGGAAGAGCTAAAGATATTTTATTTTGCACTAACAGGGACTCGTACTCCTAGGAGTTGCTGCTACTATGGCAGGTCATCATGGACATGGTGGTGGACATGGTGATGGGGGTGGGTCCGGTGGGGTTATAAATGTTGGGGGTGGTGGTGAAGGGGGTGCGGAAGGAGGTCATGGAGGAGGAGGTCACGGGCATGGATGGGGATATGCGGATGTAAGATAATATATTCTGCGTTGACTTTGTTAAGATATTCATAACTTATGATTTCTATTTTATATAATTCAGTCTCACCCAAAGTACTCCTATTCTTACGGGGTCAAAGATAAACATACTTGGGATGAAAAGATGGCATCTGAATCCCGAGATGGGGATAAAGTTAAAGGGGAATATTCTCTTAAGGAGGCTGATGGAAGTTGGCGAAAGGTTTGTTTCAAATTCCCTAAAATCTATACATTTTTAGAAAAAATAAGCTTCACAAACGTTTTCTTCGAATTTAGGTAACCTATTGGGCAGACAAATCAGGATTCCACGCTCACGTCCACAGGACTCCTAACCACCACGGATGGGGACATGGTGGAGCTGGTGGAGCTGGAGGGGCCGGAGTTGGTGGTAGTGGAGCTGGAGGACAGTAGATTTCGAAAATGTCCGAATTTAAAAGTACGATGATTGCCTAACCAAAAAAGCTACTGAACCCTGGAAACTGAACTTACCTTTAACCTTCTTTCATATGAGTCTGATTTTGGTCCAATGATATGTCAAACTTTATCTCAAATCATTGAGCTGTCGATATGCTATTCCGGATATAAAACCTCCTTGGGAAATTTCTATGACCCGGAGAAAAGCTTCATTAATCCATTTTACTGTATCCTGTTGTGTCCTTAAGCCTTAATGAGGGATAACTAACCAGCAGTAATTCTAGTCAGAAGTCTGATCTCTGCCATTTGAATTTATTAGTTGTGTAGCCAAAATGTATGTAGTTAATTGTACTTTTTTGTATTCCGCTGTGCAATATGTAACCTGTAATCTTTAAGCAGAACAGAAAAAATTATCGTACAATAAAAACGAAGTTCAGAACATTTTCTGAAACGTGAGCAAATAAGATATTATTGGTTTTACTTCTCGAGATTCATTGATAATTCTTTTAATTTATATAAACTTCAATAGCTTTTGGCATTACAGTTAGTAAAATGCAGTTATAAAATACATCGTGCTGGTGCTTATGAATTCTTATCGATTCATCATACACCCTTCATTAAGCCAAGTATCTCCGCGTCAATAAGTTTAGAAAGTTCAGCAGCTTCCTTGTTAGTGGCCACGGCTGAATTAAAAGAGCATTTTACGCAGAGCCTTCCAGCGTAACTGATTATTGTGATGATTAAACCTGTAAAATGTCAAAACATTAAGTTAGCAGTGTTCAGTACAAAGTTCAAACATTAGGTCTAGGTGTGTTATATGCCGAGTACCCATATCAGAGTGACGATATTGATAGCCCATATTGACATCGGTTACACCTATCTGACCCAGGCTCCAACTTCCTGATGTATGTGGAATGTATGAGAACACAATAGCATCAAAACCCCGATAAGTAAAAGCTCTTCCAATTGGATTGGGAAGACATCCAAAAAACAATATCACCCAGTAGTTCAAATCCAATAAAACACTATGCCTCATATCTACGAAGGATTTATCCACCATTTTCAGTCTTCGGATTGAATTTTTCTCTGACAAAGGTGGAAATAAAGTTGCAGATGATCTAGTATAAGCAAAATTAACTTAAGCCTCCAAGATTGTAGTGCTGCACTGCAGTTGATTTAAGGTTTTATTGATAAACCCTACTTACAAATGATTGCATAAAGTTTTAGGATGACTTGGCCTGGGTGGAAGGGTAATACAGATAGGAATATCTTCAAACACGGAACATTTTTTACTTAGATAGAAATTTTTAATAGCTCCAACCAAAACTGTGTAAACCACACTAGAAAATAATACATTATGCTTCTTAGAGATTATTTTCACGTCATCCACCTCAATTGTAGAAATACTTGAGACGCATTCCGAGCTCTTTTCATCTTCATGAATCCTCCATGGACATTTCTTAAGAGTTGTGGAATAAACCACAGTACCCAGAAATTGTATGAACTTGTATGGGAGTTGCAAATAGTACCCAAGGCTAGTTGGGTGATGATGAGGCCTTATCATAGACTTTGGGTCGTGGTCGGCAAACAAAGCTTTCAAAATGTTAACCATTGAATATCCATCTGTAAGGATGTGATCAAAAACAAAGTACATGACTGTTGATGTCCCTTCGCCTTCACCCCTTTCAATGCTAGGGAGTAGAACTATTTTCCAAAGGGGTCCACATTCAGGAAACTTTCCAGTCAAAAGCTCATCTCCAATCGTGTGTACCTCTTTCATGGAAAACTTTCCAGACCCTGTAGTTTTGGGTCGGATGGCAATGCAACTTTTAATATTAAAGTTTGAGCAGTTTTTCCAAAACTTGTAGCCAAAAAGGCTGACAGGATACTGTTTAAGTTCTGGGAATAAAAGGGTCCCATTGGGCAACTTTGCTTGCAAAACGCGAGATTGAAAGACTTCGATAAAGTCTTCCAAACTGAGACCCCCGTTTAAAGTTACTTGAGTCACTAGTCGATTGTTGTCATATCCTTTTGTATCCGTTTGAGCCAAATACGAAGTGATGACACCACAAGGTTTGCCATATTTTGAATTGGAAATGAAAGTAGCAACTAGAAAAAGTGTTATGTAGCGACTTGCTAGTACTAGAGGTACGATTATGGTTAGAAGAGGAACGATAAAAATCATAAGTAATAAACCGATTAAGAATATTTTAATTGTTCTCAACATTTCTTATATTATAAAGTCTGAAAATCTTTAACTTTCTGAGATTAGGATTGAAGGTTTAAAATTGAATTAACTTAACTTTGGAATTCAGTTTCAGCTGGAAATATCCTTAGACTTTATTATTCTTCTGTCTAGCTATAAAATTGAAGCAGATTCTGAAACAACTAAATATGTTAACCTGGTAGTTTACTGAAAAGTCAAATTCTGTTCAACTTTGATTAAGTTGCGGAAAGATACTAGTTTTTTCAAAGGATTTCAGCTAACAAACCTGTTCTTGTACATACAATTTCTTATATCTCCAGGAAAACCCTTGTTTTTGTGGGTTCTGTAACTTCAATAAAACTTTTAGGCTTGTAGATGGACTCACCACAGTCAGTATTCAATAATGGATGTATGAAATAATTTATAAACTGAACTAGGTACATGATTTGGGCAAAATTGTGATTATGAGTCATTAGTTTTCAAGCTTTAATGTCATTTTCACATTCAAACTATTATTTTCAAGCTTTAATATATTTAACATTCACATCTTACTTCTTATTAGGTTTGGTTATCAATGATCATGATCTTAATTTTTATTGTTACCTTTTTAAAAAGAAGGAATGTTACAAATAAGTAGACTAAACGAAACTGTTTTTTACCCTTCACTTTTTTGTTGATTAGCTTACAACTTGCTCAACGCGGTAGTAAGGTTGTTCAGCTATTGTTAGCGTGGTACTACATCCGAGATTAGATGTGGATTACGTTCAAATCTGTAGAAAAGTCAGAAAAGAATATACACAAATGGGATCAAATTGCAAACTATATTTAAATCTATAGACTTAATTTCATCAAACTAGTGACAGGCATGCAGAAGTACAAAAACACGTTTCTCCAGCTACAACTTGGATAATCAACTCTACTTTTATGCATACATTAACACGACGGTCATCTTAGCTTCGTTCCAGTTCCAGTTTCACAGCAAGACTTACACACGAATACCTGAATTCTTGACTGTAATCCCAGATTTCACTGTAATATAGTATTTTAAGCTATTACGTTACTAAAGTTAATTCAGTCAAATCAAATCAGACCAGTCCTCGTTCAGTGGACAGATATTTAATGCACTCGAAAAAATTGATGCATAATCCATGAATTTAGACCTTGATTCAGGAACAAGTTTTAATATCAAATCAAAATAAATATGACTTTATAAAATGTGTTAAAACGGCTCAATATGCATAAAGTCCCTTTACAAATTATGAAGTCAATAGTGGCCTAGTAAACTATTCTCGATGCTTATTATTAATTTTATTGAATGTTTTAGTTCAAGGATATTATTACACGTGCAACGGTGAACCCGATGTGAAGTTTTCTATTCTATAGGAACAGACAATACAAAGTTGCGTGTGATTTCTTGGAAGAGTATCATTTCACTGAATCGATCACGAAGAGTCACTCTCTCGCTTTCATTATTAATTTTTTCTTGCACTTTAATCCTGATAAGAAAACTGATCATCCTGCCACCCAGAAGAAGCTCAGTTACAGTTTTTTTTCATCAATTCAGAAATAAATTACCTATCGCTGCAAGAATCGATTTTAATGACTTTTACAACCTTAATATTTTAGAACGCTTGTGGTGGTTGAATGAAGTACATTCTCTTATGGGATGGGAATCTGGACTTCTTAATGGGTGTCAAACATCTATAAATATTATTCTTTGTAACCTAACATTGAATCTTTATCTCGTTATTTATTCATTACTGCCATATAGGACAGGACACACAGCATTGCATTAACAAGTCGACCAGTTGCCAGTGACACGTTTAATCTGTTTACGTTTCTGTGTTCTGATACCCAATTTGTTTTTTAAACATTCTATTTAGCTTCAGGAGTAGCATATTTGTATTAGATTACACTGTAGACGATTTTTCCACAAAAAGTTGTAACTTTATGGCTACAATGTATTGAATATCGTATTAAGAAAAGGTTCATTTACTCCTTCATGGTGGGTCGGTGATCAAAATCTTATCAGTACTACCTTGAAGATGGTAATTGATCCTGCCCTTAATACCATACCACGACAGGCTAAAACAGTGGATGTGCTATTGTTGGGCTTTTGGTACTATTCTGTTGAATGTAGGTACTGGTAGTCTGCTACAAAGCAGACTGTTGGGTAGTAGTAGAAGTTATTATAGACGAATCAGGAAATAGGGAAGATAAATGACCTGAACAATCAGTCGGGTAGTATTCTTTTGCGGTAATTGATAGTTTAAGCTAACTTTGGCTCTGGCTCACGTCCTCATTCTCCAAGCGCTAAATGTACACCTGGAAAAGTGTATGATGGATGACTGACGATAGATAATTCTACCAAAATTAGACCCAATATCAGTCTCCAATCTTCCGTTTCGGTTTAAAATCCACTTCCTTCATTTTATTCGCTATAAAAACGTACATCAAAAGCATCGAAATTAGTGTAGGTATGAGGTTCATATGAGGCTGTGGCTCTTTTGATCTGAGAATATTTATTTTAGAATAATTCTTGAAAAGAACCTCACACATTTCACAACAGTCGTTATCATTCGCCATACCATACCATACCTTAGTAAACTCCTTTAGTATATACCAAAATAGTTGCGACAGCCTATTAGTTTCTCACTGTAAAAAAAATAATGAATCGCACCCATAAACAATGACTGTAACAACTAGGAAACCTCATTAAAATCCAAGAAAGTTTAGTGCTTCCAACGTTATCATCAAGTCATGCTAAGAAAAAATTATCTCTTTTTAAAATAAATTTGATTATTTTCACAGATCATGAAACGATTTTGATCAAATGAACATCAAAAGTATGCGAGCTGGTTTCCGTTTTTCCATAACTTAATATTATATTTATCATAACCTTCGTACCTTTACCAATTAGGATTTTACATGGCAGGCTCAGCTATCGCAATTATATTTACGACTTCCTCTGCTTTCAGTGTAGCCACTACAATGGTTCAGCCATGGGGTGGTAAAAAGTTCATTATCAGACAAAGATCGTTTGATAAAAACCAAAACCCCTTCATAAATCCCTTTTTTTTTATTATTAAGAGCAATTTATTCTATGTCTACTTCGTGTTCATAATTGCCTTTAATAATCCATTCCAGTTTCCAAATAGAAAATAATGTCTTATTTAAATTTAAGATGATGCATATGTATAATTATGCCTTTCTACCCTTTTTTCTTGTAACTCAATTTAACCCATCCGTTTTTATTTTATGTATGGATATAGCATTATAAATTCAAGTCAAAAGTAAATCAGTTTTTACAGTAATAAAATAACCATGTAATTTTCAACAAAATTAACTCATGATTCTTTAAGGTTCTGAGTGATTTTGTTAAGCATTATAAAGGTTAGTTCTTCTCAAGCTATATATGTTTTGCGGCCTAACACGTGGTAGACCAGATTCTGGAAACGGTTGACAAATTCTGACGGTTATCAAAAGGTTTTTATTTCTGTGGTAAACCATAACCACTTTGACCTGTCCTGACCTGGTGAGGTCGGGCCGAGGAGTTTACCCTAAAATTGCCAGCTATTTACCGTAAGGATCTTGTTTAATGATAGCCGCACTGAATGAATGAAACAGTGTCACATTCCGCGGTAGAGAATGAAGAATGTTGCAGCAATTATGATACAATAAGAGAGTATTAAAGTAGAAGTAGTAGGAGTAGTGGTAATGGTAACCAGTTGGTCTTTAACCAGGGTGGTTTATTAAATCCAGTTGAAAGACTCCGGAGTTTTTTTTACTCATGTACCAATCCACCATTCGATGGTTAGCCGCATCTTTTTTACCTAAAAAAGGTAAATCTGTATAACCAGAAAGGGTTTACAAGCAGAGGTAGATAGTATATGGAGATAATAAACAATATATCTGTTGTATTAACTAATACTACTACCTCTGCGGGTAGCTCTTTTGGTATTTCATATTACCAAAGTTAACATGAGGATGGGCTAATAGCCAAAACCATAATCAGACTAAATGCTTCAGCCAAATTTTGTGTTGGGTGAGCAAAGCTTTTATTTCATTGTTGTGAATCCGTTTTGACGTGGTCGCTGAGGTAAAATGTCTTCCTATTTCTGAATGAATCGCTTTGGATTACTACGGGAAGGAAGTAAATACTTTGATTCTTTTATGGGTGAATTTGTAGGTGAAAATGCTTTTAAAATCTATTTCAGATCTGACCTTTCTGCATATAAACTCAACCCTTTTATTATTTACTTCTTATCGTTTGTTTGGTTTAAAAGCAATGATTTTACTTCATCTTAATCCCATGTTTTTAACATTACAAGTAGGTTTTAAAGGATGCAACCCTCCTTCAAAATCCCTAGTTAATGAGACAAAACTAATCAAATGAATTAATTTACAAGTAGCCTGTGGCAATTTTTTAATGTTATAAAAACTAAAAGCAATTTATTAGCACTAGCAGTTTTCCCTAGGGCATTGTCTAATTTGTCTAATAATGTCAAAAGTAATGTGTATCATTCTCCAAACGAAACGAATCATGATTGCCCGTAGCAGCCCTCCTCTATGCATCTAGGTCTACTACTTACCTGTAAATATTTAGATGAGTCTGTCTCCTACCTTCTAAAAAATAAGTGTGATAACCTCCGAAACTACCTTCCCACATATTTCATAATGCAAATCTCAGGCCGTCTTTGTAAATTATAATTTTTCCTCGCTTATCAAAAATTAAAACTTCATCCAAATCTCTCTCCCTTAAAATCAAATCCTACGTTTTTACTTCACAGTTCGTTGCAAATTTATATCAAGCATGAATTAATTTAGTGCAAGGGTAGATAGAAGAGCTGAACCAGCATACAATCTCTGAAACCTTCGTACAGTACTCTGAAAAAGTATCAACAGCAACAGAGGACTTGATAGCCAAGTATTTTAGTACCTAAACCTAATTGTAACAAAGAAGGTGGGGGATGGAGATTTTGGAGTAAATCATAATTAGAGTTTAAGAAGAGCAGAAGCTGTCTTTCGATGTTTTTCAAAGCTAAAGGCCCATGGCTAATGATGAGCTTGCTCTTTGCTCCAGGATCTTTCTACCTGGGCGACGATCACTTCCACCTCCTTTTTCTCATATAAATCACTCACCTTCATCATCATCTTTTTCTACTGAATCCAAATCTGAGAACAACCAGCCAATCGAGAATATGAAGAGGTTAGAGATGAGTTCAATCGAGTAGAACTACCAAATAAATACGATGGTCTTAGTAAAAATTCTAAAAAAACTATCAAAGTCCTAATTCACAATTTTTAAAGTATTTTAGAATACAGAATTTGGTAAAGATCATGTACTTTGCTACTATTTAACGAAACTTCGGCTGTGTGGATTCTGTCAATCTTTCTATCTGCAAAAACATTATTTCCTTTCAACCACTCATTTTCCATGATTTTGCGTATTCCAACAAAAGAATATGCAGCTTCTGCAGGAATTCCCGTTTACTGTAATGCAGTGCTACACAATACTGGTTTGTGCACGTCGTTCAATATGAAGGAATTTTAAGCTTTTTACACGTATGAGGTTCAATCAATTTGAAACATTTACATTTTCCTCTGATACTCCGAGTCTTAGTGGTAAATCTTCTCCTTAAGTATGAATTGTAATACCAAAGTCATATAATATTACACAGGCATTTCATAGGTCTCTATCAATAAAAGAACGGATGGGCCTGTCTGTGTCCTGTGTAGAGAATTTTTTTTGCTAAGTATGAGGTAAAACAAAGATGATACTCTGTACTGATATCGATGATGTTGATGATGATGACGATGATAGAAAGGGAAGAGGAGTGATTACCTGATGATCGGAGACAGACTCCAATTTTTTACAATCAGGCTGAAGTTTTGGATTAGTCTGACTCTAACTTTTTCAGAACAACTGTCCATGTAGTCCATGCTCTGTTAGGTATTACATAAACACGGTAGATAATAGAATGGAAACGCCAGGTTCTGTTGCTTGCTACTACTTTATTTTCCATGTTAGAAGTTTTAAATTGGAGGAGGATGGATTAGATCGCTGTAAATAATATCACCATCAGTATTATTATCATCATTCATTTCTCGTGTGGACTATAATGGTGGAAGGGATAAGATAATAAATAAGATAAAATAAAAAAATTCAAGGTAGATGATAGAATACTCAAGGTAGAATAATTTAAACGGATAATTCTTTCTTCCTTGTAACGTGGGCATTTTTTTATTATTAGAAATGTGCTTGAATAATTTCCATTTATAATATATATATGGGTCTGTCAACTACTGGAGGAAATAAATAAAATTGAAGAATTAAGAAATAAAGAGTTTTGATACAATATTATTTAATTTATTTATACTCATTCTTCTAGATTTATCAAATCATTCTTGATTTTATTTGCAATATGACACACGTATTTAAAATCAATTAGAATCTATTTTAACTTATCTATCTTTTAAATGAACTAATAAATCTTACAAGGTTTATTTACACCAGGAACTTTTTACCGGTTTTTATCGCAAATCATAAAAACTGCAACGATATCATGTGTATTAATGATTTAAAGAATGACAATAAATAAGGAACACAATATCTAGAAATGTAAAGTTAGTTGATTAAATATGAAATAAAGAGGCAAATAAACTGAAACCCGAATCCCGTAAATGTACTTCTAACAGAGAACGAACAGTCGGTAAAGTTATAAACTTGATAATTCTAGAGACTTTTTTATTCCTTGGAAAATGCTAATACTGATCTGGGATGTCATATTTAGTTGAAATCTCATTTCCATTAATTGGTGAGGTATCCTTCTATTTTTTAAAGTAAAGGAAAAGCTTCACTGAACCGGTTGAGCCCTTTCTGTGCAGAAAATGTACAACCTTGTCTGACTGGTATTTATATTTAAGTTTTAAAACATAACTTATTAATCTAGTGTAGTTTTTCTCTAATGACTTTCTCAACTAATTCAAATATACTTTTGCTATCTTCAAACCAGCTAGACAGAGTTTTTACAACCTTTTTGAGAATATTTTTTCTTTGAGTTGAGAATAATCTGTACAGACTTTTCCTATAGTAATTCCTATCAATTTACAAAATTTAAAATTATTTTTATACTTCTCTGCGTCAATAAGGTCTCCAGACTCCCACGTTATCTCCAGACCCTCCTTGGCTTCTTTCTCCCATACTTCCATGCCCATTGCTATTCCCAGAATTCATTGCGCTGGGAGCCACACCCCCATTGTTACCAGGATCATTTTGATCATCTTCCTCATCCCCAAGTTGGTGTTGGTGATGGTGATGAATCAACTGAGATCTAGAGTCTAATATTCCTCCCATATTATTGTTACCTGTACCAGAATTAGCGCTTGAGCCACCACTGCCCCCCACAGTTGATGGGGAAGCACTCAACTGATGATGACCCCCTGAGGTTGCAGAAGTATACATTGTAACAGTAAGGTCGGATTTTTCAATAAGTGGGATAACCCCATTGCTACTAACGGCAACCCCACTCAGCCCAGGGCTAGAGGAATAAAGCCCGTTTCCTGCAGTTTGGTAATGATGGCTCATTAGTGAAGGGTAGGTAGAGTTCATGTTATTACTTGCTGCTGCATAATAGGCTGAAGATGGATGATGATGATGGTGATAGAATTGGTGGTGAGGGTGTGACATTTGGTGACTTAAAGGGTTACCCCCGTAGGTACCCACTCCAGTTGAGGTGGCCGAGTGAGAGTGGCTCAGGTTGTGAGATGTGGGACTCGGGGGGCTCATATGGTGGTAGGTTGTCCCACCGGTGGTTTGGTGACCTCCGGAGGTAAAGTACTCTGTTGAGGTCATCGGATCGCTTACGGGAAGGAGAGCTGTGATAAGACAAAAGACAAACTGGGTATTATAAGACATCGTACTTCTACTCTTCAGCTTTTATACTAGTACTACTACTTTATAATGATTAAAAGTAGTATCGAATTTGCAAAAGTTTCATAAATTACCCGAGGTAGCGTACGATCCATCCCCAGTCGTATTTATGTCTGCATAAGCAGACTGAGAGAAGTTTGTGAACCCTGCCGCACCAGAACTATAGGTAGCCCAGCCAGATGTATCGTTTGGATGAGCAAAGGGAATTGTATTGGAGACTTCTGTGAAAGAACAAAAACTATTTGAAAAAAAACCTTACTTTTATTTTTTAAAGTACCAGTAAAGTATGAAGTTCAGTTTGTTCAAATACGTAGCATGCAACTATTGTAAACGTAGAGTTCTAAATCGTTCTTCATTACAAGTCTCGTCAAACCATAATATGACAGTCTCATGTCATAACATAACACCACTTGTTTGTCAGACTGTCAATCATCCCTTGAAACTAACAATTACAAACAACAAGAAAGGCATCCCATATTCAGTGCCTTCTCACCCTTGCCTTCTTCAGGCTTTTAGGGTTCGTATTCGTATGATATTATCATGTACCACTTCGGGCCTGATTTTCATGTCTATGTTATTTTTCAATCAATAATCTGACCTTTAAATAGCTACCTATAGCTAGCTATTTGCCAATCCCCAACCATTTATTTAAATTGCAATTTCAAAATTTACTAATAATACCGACAGAATTCGAAAATACTTCATAAGACAAGGGGCAAGAGGCTATATTGAAATATTTGAATTGATCATTTCTCAAGTGAACAGTCCTTCTTCCTTGTACATAAATTACTATTAGCAGATGATGTTTCACCGTACTATACAGTAATCACTGAGGACACGAAACATTGTGAAAGTACAGGGAAGGGTGAAACCACAAAGAAACTGATGTTGAAAACTATCTATCCATCCGTCAAATTTATTTAGAGACCTGCGATTGCGATACAAAATAGAGCTAGTAAGTAGTTCGCTAAGTATGAGGACTAAATACGAGTATTATTATGATGAGAATGAGAATTGTTGTATGGGTGCGGAGCAGATAAAATATAATATGGGATTGAAATTCGGGGAATCGGGTCGGATAACTGGGCGGATGTATGTGGTTAAGGACCTCCTAGGGCTCCCAAGGCTCCACTTACTACTTTCCTAGCCGACAATCCCAAACTCACACAACAACTAAACTAATCATAGAGTTCGGCTGTTGGGGATAGGGATCACTTCCAGAACAGAGGTAGAAAACTACAGTCTCATTTCCGAACCCACAAACTTTTACTTTACTTGTCATGTGTCACGAAATCAATCTCCGTCTCGCCTTGGTACCCATAAGGATTCTATATAATGTACATATATATTTGTACTTGTAGGTTACAAAGTTACTTCAGAAACATTTAAAGGCTAGCTATACTATTTTAGTGTAACTAATTTTAAAATGGAATCTTTAGCCTTGTCAAGTTTTATTTGTAGAAAGGCTGCATGCAAATTATAATCCTTATTTAGCAAAGACTATGACACCAACCCCTAAACGATTACCCGTCGCTTAAATCTAGTTCTAGAGTTACAAAACCTAGATAATGTATGGCTGAACTATACAAAGATCACATGTCTACTTCAATTCCATGCAGTGTGTATAGCTTATCAGAGTAAGTATTAAATTGCTAAGGCCCAACCTTTTCATATCATCTCCTTATTCCCTTAATTAATTAAACTTTACTTCCCGTCTCTCTCAGGGTGGATTTTTTATTGTTGCTCAACAAGCTCGTAATTTGTTACTAGTTTCTCAGTTCCATTGACAGTAAATCTCCATCGTTCAGCGATAATACTATCAACTTCTTTTTTATTTCGAAGAGGATCATTGTATTCTTTTCATCGTCAGTATCACTAGCTTATAACTACTTTACTCAAGACGTGATAACATTTTGGCTCATTTTCCCACGCAATTTACTCGCCGACATTGTACATTTCATCAATCCTTTTCTACTCTAAGATGTTGCTTTGCTACTACAACCGCAAATTTATAGTTTTTAAACCTCCTTGCCCTAACGTTAGTTAAATCTTTGAAGTAAAATGAAAAGAATATCTTCAATGAATGAAATGTCTTGCAACATGACGAGCACAAGTTGCAATATGCTTTAAAACTAATATTTTCATCTGGTATGGATCATTAAGAGAACCTTGTGTTAGCTTATCTTCAATATTAAGTCTATGGACAGTTTTAAAAATGCGTGTGCGTAGTTAAGATTGTCATTACAACTTAGTACTACAGAATAAACAAAAAGCTAATAGTGCACCGTAATTCATTGCTCTAACATCCTTTCTTCTAGAGCCCTAATATTTCCTTCAGTATTTCATCTGCCCGTTTTATACACCCTTTAAGATACAGGAAGAAGTTTGATAACATTATTTCTACCAAGCAAGGCTGGCTGATACTTTAAATAATAAGTAAAAAATGGTTAATCAACGAAAGGTGTAAAGTAGAGGATGTATGCCTCTCTAGAGCTAAAGAGGGAGACCAATTGCCAAAATATTATCTGTGTATTCTTCTTCATCACCTAACTTTTTTAATCGCTTCATCCTTTACTAGATTTCCTTTTATTCCCACGGGTGGACATTGAATATACTCACATCGTAACGTACAAAAGTAAAAAGAAATCCCTGAGAATATCTTTCAGAGGAAGAAATGTTTTGAAATTACTGAATGAAATTTACTGCTAGGAGAGAAATGATTATTTTATTTCCCAAAGTCATCATCGTAACTTTCTAGTGCTCTGTAATTTAACTGTGTAGCTCTCATAATATTTCTTGAAGAAGTTTCTTTTTTTTACCGTTATTTGAATTAGTAGATGAGATTGAGGTGGTTGGTGAGAACTTGATAGTAAAGCCGGTTTGGTTGCCCGCATACTCTGAAGACTTTCTCCGATGATGTAGGTCTAAGTCGGGGAAGAAGGTACGGGGTCCTAATGTCAGTCCTCGGAATTGGTGTTGCTGACCTGGGGAGAAAGTCAGAGCTACTATAAGGGAGGCAACAAATATAACATTTGAAGGATCAATACGGGAATCGTTAAAACGTTGTATTTGCAATAAATAAATAGATGAGTTAAATTTCAGAGGTAGTAGAGGAATATTTGTTGAATACTTATGAAGTGTCCCTCGCCATTTTTAGCAATACAAACTTAACAATGCATACTGCATTTTTCTGCATTAAATTTATGACATTTTAATCCCTCCTGTCCTGAGTAAAACAATCCTTTGTACTCCGAATATAGGGGTTTACGAGAATTTAGCATCCAGAACCCTTATAATAGCATATAATAGCTGGTCAAACCAATAAACTATCACCAGCCTACAGAAGTAAGGGGAAAGGGTAAATGTTACTTGTCACCTGTCAAACCCAACCGAGCCTGACCATGGCTAATTGCTTGCCAACTATGGATGGAGAAGAACCAAGAGGCATGGCATGAGCATTCATAATCAAAATCCTATATTCTACTATACAATAGTACCTTGTTGACTGACTTTTCTTATTCCTACTTCATGACAATAATGATTAAGGATTTTACTCAAGGATCATGGTGACAACAGTTCTTGTCGAAAGCCAGTTAACGGCTTTTCCTATTGTAAAACCCTGTCAAAGGATACTTATTGCATTTTTTTAGCAACATGCAATGTACTAAAACTGCGCTGCTAGGGAATGTAAATGTATAAAGGGATTACTTTTAAAATCTTTAAAAAAATGAATATAGAGTACTTGGACCAGTTTTGATTTTATTTACTCACAATATAATTGATTCCTATGCTATTTTATGGTTGAGATTTGGGATTAAATTGTACAAATAGATGAGAAGTACTAACGGTAAAGTAAAAATCAATACAAATTATTAAAAGGAATGGCATGGCTTAAACCCCCTGCCAGCCATCCTACAGACTCCCCGTGGTCTTGTTTAACAAAAACAGGCTCCCACTTCATCAACTGTCACAAACACAATTATAATATCAGAATTGTATGGTGATGATTGGATTGGTTTCGTAGGATTTATGATTCTGATTTATTTGCGAGCTTATGAGCAATATTCAAGTACCTATGTAAAGTTTGCATTTCAAATACTTCCCCAGCTAATTTAGTCTGGAGTTTAATTAAGTTTAATTAATGTACTATGCAACAGAACCCTGTTCTTGTAGGATTTGGACAATTAAAGCATGTAGAGAAATTAAAGTTGCTAAAGACGTTGAATGGCAAGGTCAAAATTTTAAAGTAAAAATCTTACGGGTCTTAGAACGAGGTTCTCTTGGTCCGTCGACAGTCACTTTAATTGCTTTCATATATGTGGTCACTTGAGAAGGGCTCGTTTGAATAGAAATGGTCAGCGTAAAACTTTTCCCTGAAAAATAGCACATAAATGTAACGTAAAGTCAGTTACAGAATGGTGAACTTTAATGATATAAAGGAAAGTTGTAAATTAATTTTTAACTCTAGTTGAAATGAAGATACGGAGGAGTTAAAAGAAGCTGCAATGTTTAATTAAAATACTCCCGAATCTAATTAATACAATGATAATTAACGCTTACCTCTTCCAGATCTTCCAACGAAGCGTAAATCATTAAATTTTGCAACTTGATTTTTCATCATGGCAGTAGCGTTTCTGAGTTCTGCACAGTAATTTTCATCATTTCCAGCTCTAATCGTTACTACCGTCCCATCCACTACCTCCCCAAGGGCTATAACCTATTTAAAATTAAGCAAAAACTAATTAATACATGACTTTTATTAATTTGTTTAGATTTACAACTCCATCACTACTTCATTCGTTATTGAAAGCAGGAAACTATCAGCTCCCATAAATATAGTCAAACCATGTAAAATTGTAATCTATAAGAATATATCATTCCTGTAATAACTGTAAAAATGGCAAACCTTAAAAGCAACAGGTAGCGTCTTATTAGATCTCCAATGTCCGGGTAAAACGGAGCATAAGAAATATGGACTTCCCGTCCGGGTAAGTTCACCCGGGTGTTCTGCCAAAGCCATTGCTAAGGCTTGGTCTGTCCACCAATACTCGTTTTCCGATGACATCTTCGGTACTTTGGGTGTCATTTTTGTTATATTTTATTTGCACACACCGTTAAAACTGTTTTTTCTTTTTCTTAAATATGACACTTTCACATCTACTTCAACCATGAACTACTTTGTTTGACATTTTACTGTTAGACTCTTGTAAAAGTCAAATAACCTTTTCATGCATTTGCATTTTTCCAAAAAGGCCATCAATATTTCAATTCCGTTACCTTCCAATTCCAATCCAACAGTTGCAAATTCTCATCTTCACAAAAAAGTGTCACTTTCCCAACCTCCACAACCGTTCCAACCAACCCTCTTCGAACAAATCACATCCATTATCTTCTACAATTATTCATACTAACTATCTATAACCACCACTCGTCTCTTCAATTCCTCTAGTTATCTCTTCTGTCCACCAATTAAGCTAATTATCAACTCCCTAATTAACATGCAATCCTTCTTATCTACCCACAAAAGCCAAAAATCCCCCGAAAAAAACTTAACTCCTACATAATCAAACTAAACCCAAACCTCAATTTCAATCTCTCTCACTCCCTTACGCCTTATACCAATGAGTCCATGAATAAATCGGATTGTTCACTCTTCTCTTGACATTCAATTCTCAATAAAAATATATTAGACATATAATCCAAGATTATCAAATATAAACGGAATCGTCTGTCTCTCTTCTAGTCTGTGTTTTAAAAATGATATTATTTATCAATCTCCTTTTGCTCTACGAAACTCATTATAGTAAAAGTAAAATCCCTCATCATCCTTAGTTGTCGTTGATAGGGAGAAAAGTGGATGTGGTTAGTCTGGCCGAAAGTGATAGACTGAACATTGCTGAAGCTGATAGGCTTTGATACTTTACTTTAACTTTGTGTGAGATAGAAACACTTGTTTCCTTCACTTCTTTACTACCATCCTCATTGTTACAATACATTTTCTTTTACTACACATTGCAGTTTACTACTACTACTACTGCATTAGGTTATGAACTGAATCCTTGAGACTCGTAAAAGTTGTAACTAATGTTGTAATGATGAGAAGGATGATAGATAACCCTCATCTTGAGCTTGGGATTTCTACCTACCTTGTACTCTTCTGCGGACATATTATCTTGTGTTATGTGAGAGCAGTAGCAGCAGCAGCCCTTTCATCACTGATTATTATGATGGAGATAATGACGATGATGAAGGAGTTGTGGATTCGATTGTGGAGAAGACCAAGAATAAGCTAGGGATAAGATTGAAATACAAAGTTTCTCATGGAAATTACCCCTCTACCAATCCATTCTACAATCATTATTACTTTCAACGCTACTTTAGCTACTTTTCTCTTCTTCTACTGCAGCTGCAGTTGACTGCCACTTTACCTTAAATTTGACTTGATTATATGCAGCAGGATTAATTCACTGACTGTATCAGAGTGAGGGTTATTTATTGAAGGGTTAATTAAAGAGATTCTGCTTTTTTTTACATTTTACACATAGTGTGCATGAAGTTATTATGTTTGTGGAATAAAATCGGTTTAATTTGGCCAGAATTAAAAGGGAGCATTAAGAATGTAGGTAAAGATGGGTGTATAGGTGGTATTGTTCCTTAAGAATAAAGGCGAAAGTTGAGAAGCTAAAATTATGGACCACTTTTAGAGAAATAATTAATTTTTTTAATTTTAATAGCAGTTCAGCTCTAGATTTTGATATAACTAAATTAGAATCTATCCCTTTGCCGAAACTTGTTTTAAAATACAAAATCCTTGTTACAAGAATCAAACTATGTAACTTTTGATAAAAGTTGGTACGTGGGAATGAGCAAATCCACTTTTGAGATTTATTTGATTTTAGTTTGATGTAAATATTGAATCAAATAAATAAATGTCTGCAGTCTGCATTCGTAGTTAGTGGTGGATACTATAATAATAATACATTAGATGACCTGGTCCAAATCTTTCTTTCCATCGAACTAAATCATGCAAAGTCCATTAAGTTCTAATGGATTTGCATAAAACGCTTTATATCCAACACTTATCTTCGATTCCTTGTCATAATAATACTAGTTTCAAGGAAGCCAGGTAACACCTACCACTATAATAATCATTACCAACTGCCAACTACACCTCCCACCTTATCAAACTTCTTAAGAAGTACTTCTATTTGCTTAATATATTATATATCCCTTCTCATCTCTCGAATTGAATCTTCAGCCTGCATTTTTTGTTTGCTCTACTACACAAAAATAATCACGCAACAAATCAAACCTGTCACATTAATTCTCATATTAAAAACGTGTCTTAGCTTAGAGCTTAGCCGCTGCTAATGAGTCAATCACCTGCCAACAACATGTATTTTATTCTACCTATGATTGAAGTCTCGAATTTGCATTGCTCTTCTCTCGTCTACAATCATAAAAATCGTAGAACCTATACTGCTGCCCCGAAATTCTAAAACATACCAACGCATTCTTCATCCAATTTGTAAAAGCAACTCTTCTGTAAAACTAAAAATTCTTAATACATTTTTAAACAAAAAATTCCCATTTTAAAACACAACACATGCATACAAGCTCAACTGCACAAAAGTAGTTGTATATTTTCTAAGTTATTCAAATCTGAAGAAGTAGAATTGGGGAAAACACGAAGAATTTGCCTCTGCGGTTAAAGCGATTTGCACCTCGTTCAATGTTCATCATTATCATTACAATTTACAATTTAGAAGCAAGAGGTTTGGCAGCACTACAAGTAGGAAAGCAATGTATATAATTTCCTTATATAGTTTGTCATACGAGGATCTCTTGAAGAGGTGAAACAGTAGCAGATAGCATAACAATTCAACTGCAAACTACCAGAAGCTAAAACACTCTAAAGTAAAGTAGCAAGTAGCAAATAAAAAAATCCCTAAAAAAGATTACTGTTCTAGTTTGGGGTTACCACTACCACTGCCTTTTAAACTAAAATGTTCCGTCTTTCTTCATCGTATCATCATCCTCCGTCACATAAGACCAAATACAACAACAGGGCAGAAAACAACAAGTGTTTTCTAACAGGGTTTAAATTCACGATAAAAATTATATTATCCCCTTAAACCGTCTACCTACCTCCTGGCTGGTTTTTTTACTGGTAAAAATACAGAGAACCTAATAATGTAGGTATGGCACGTAATAAAAAAACAAATTCTCATCAGTCATCAGTGAGAAAAAGAGCCAAAGTCCTCCTTTTTGGACTATAATACCACGTTACGATGATCATTCATGATATCTTCTCACCACATACTACATTATCAAAACGAAGTAAATTATATGAAATGAATATTCACTACTAGACACAGTTTAAGAGTTTTTTAGGGTAATGATCATCATTCTGAACTTTGTAAATTGCTTGACTTGAATTTACATTATAGAATCATTGTAAAGGTAAATCTAGCAATTTAACCGTAAGTTTTATGTTAAGAATTTCATGCAAAATTGTGTGAAAATCATGAACTTCATTTGAAATCAGGATTTGGTTCCTCTCGCAATTTAGAGGGTACGTGATGGATTTTACTTTTTTTACTCCAAGACTTGATGATATGATGACTGAAAAGGAAACATTTTACATTTCACGTTTTTAAATCTTCTTATAAAGAATGCATCAGGATTTCTAGCCATTTTTCATGCCACAAAAGTTCCAATGCTAGAGTTTCTTCTGTAACTTTCCTATTGCTGTGCTATAATTTTTTCTGATTCTAATTTTTTTTTGAAACTTGTTCTTCTCTTAAACATCTTGGTTCTTTGACTTTTAGTATAACTGAATATTTTTAAGGGGAAAAAATTAACCATTTTAATGTTAAGGAAAAGGGCAGCGTGGGATTTAAAGTCATTAAAAGATCGTATGAGGTTTCATCGCGATTACGATTGCAAATTCATTTGCAGAATTTAGGGATTCATTGCAAAAATCTGCACGATACAGACAGATATTTCATTATTTTGATTCTAGAATTGGCATTGGCAATATTGCAATTTATAATGGAAAAATATCAAGAATTAGTGTTTTCTCCGATAAATCATCCCACTTCATAATCATCATTTCGTAGAGAAGGATAAATGAGGCAGAAGATTAAAAATACTTAGATTTGCTTGACAGGTAGATATCATCAAGGCACAGATTTTTTATTTTTATAAAAGATACAGATTTTAAGGTAAATATAAACAAAGGTTTTAAAAAGCCACCGTGTTGAACCACTCTCACCACCAATGCTACTTATAGGTTTGAAGGATGAGTCGTTTAAATCGCTTTAAAACGAGAGGCACGAGACTTTGACTTGGTTGGTCTAGGTGAGCCACAAATAGTAAATAAATCCTCTGGCTGGATTTACTTTGTTGCTGGTTTTTCGGTTTGAGGTTATCTCTTTGACATTTTTTACCCCTGATAACTTTCCTCTCTCTGGTTAAACCTTTTTATAAACCTACCTATTTATTTTATAGGTAAGCCGAGTTATTATTAAAATCAAACTTAACTTCATGCCTATTTTATACTTTAAAGAGCATATAGCTATGCAGCCGAAGGGTTGGTTACTTAGAGGCTTACTTTTTAGGTCATTTTAATACCTAGGATGGCTTTGTTTAAAAACCCTAAATAGATTTACCAACACCAACCAACCAACACCACATAATCCACAAAGCCATTGTTACAATTTTACCATAACCCGAATTGTTAATATATAGTGTTAGTTTGGTTGAAATAATTAAAGCTTTTTTTAAAACCGCGTGTATGTATATCTGAAATGAAGGGTTACAGGTTGATGCTTTCTTTCTGTACTAGGCTTTCTTTTATTTTCTCTAAAACATCAGGAAAGTTAAATGAAATTGAGAGTAGTTATTGTATTTTTTGCATTGATTCTAATACAATATTTCCCTCAATAATAGTTCCCAGAATACTTTGACTAAGTAACTCCATTCTTGAAATACATTTCCCATAAATTATTCCCCAAAGTTCATGGTTTCATAACTTGCTTAAATCCATATAATTGCGTGTTAGCTTCAAGTAAATAACTAAAATAAAAATTAATTGAGCCATAAAAGAACAAGGGCTAATCTGCATAGCCATTATTCATATAAAGTTTAAAGCGAGAGGTTAAAAATCAGCAAGCAGAGAGCAGAGCTTATTATCTCAATCTTATGTACAGTACATCCTGTATTGTTTTAAAGCTTGTCTTTAATTACATGAGTGAAACAGTTTGTATATAATAATACAAATTGGTTTTTTTTCTCCAGAATATTATGTACTAACTAGAACCATGTTCCATAGTTATATTACACGATACTACCGCAACTGGAATACACGGTCGTTAGTAATCCTCCAATAAATAAATGGGCCTTGTTCTCGTTCCTCTATTATCTTTGCATGGAAGTCGATCAGGAAAATCCGGAGTTAATTCCATGTAAGGTTTAATCGAAAAATTTTACTTCACGATAATAATAATTAAATGAGTTTGCTTGCTTAGCTAATTATTCTTATACCAGTTATAGCAAGAAATGAGCATTGAGTCTTCAATTATAAAAGGCCATTGCAAAACAAATATTAGTAACATACGTGTCAATTTATTAGTTAACAGGAAATTGCTTGTAAAAAATAAATTTGATTTTAAAACGACCTACTCACTCACACTCATTAATACTTCATGCACATGAAATGACGCAAAGTGGTTTAGTTCGTTTTTAAATTTTATTAGTCATACTCATCATTTTAATTTAGACAGCTAAAATTGATGGTCCGAATTGGAGTTTAAAATTATTACTGACACTAGTCAGAATATTTGATGAATTCAGCAGCTAGATGCCTGGAAAGGCTAACAACTAACAATGCAGTGTGTTCGGGTGTGTGCAATACCAATAATATTAAGTAGGCAAACAACAGCTATGTTTATTTGCTCGATAGTTAAATTATATCTATTTTAGTTTCCATTACGGAAATTAAACGAATTTATTTAATTCACTTGTATCAAATTATACTGCATGTCCTTGTGCTATCATATAATTTAGCTTATTGGTGCACTAAAACTGACACATTATTTGATCAACTGCTGGTAAGCTAGCCATTGAAATATATTCAACTCATCTACCATTCATTTTCATAGTTTACAACAAACATATAATAAATACCCACTGCCATTAGAAAAGTACTACTGGTACTGGCACTGTCATTTTAATTTACAACTGCAACTGCTCAAATAACTAGCAAATTTTATTAATGGTATTGCATCAAGAGACAAGTTTATCTCACATGGCTAGCGCTGTAATGTTTTGATGTGTGTGTATTTATTTATTTATTATTACAACAAAACTTCCTGCATCAGCAGGTTATTACGCTCCGAGGGGTACAAATTTGAGTGAG